>CM053503.1:134836808-135080886 GCA_028627145.1 Eidolon dupreanum
CTTTCTTTCTCTTTTGTATTTTTCTCCAGAGTTAAACTTGAGGCAGGGAGCCAACAGCATGGGCTATTTCCAGGTATTCCAAGTGTCAATTTAAATTCCTTGAAATGTAAATTAAGTAATTTGCCTGGACTGCCTCAAAATGCACTTTGCCTCTTTTACCAGTAAAGATTTCTTATTAGAACCTTGCTACCTAAACAAACTTTACCTTGAGTAACACAGTTGTATATTAGGGGGATGTTGGTTTATTGAAAGTCTTTTTCTGAAATGGAGAATAGTCTACTGTTTAAGACTATCAAATATTATCTACAGAAATTTATTCAGTAATTTTAGGAAATGAAGGAAGACAGTATAAAAGGACTACTCATCTTAATAATCACCGTCAAAGAATTTTGTCTTCATTGTCTATAGTAGTTTAAGTCTAAATTTAAATAATTTATATGCAGTGTATTGCAATTTATTGTATAAATGACACTGAAAACAAATTTTGTTTCCAAATATTAAGTACAGTTAATTGAATTTTTTCAGTCATCAATACAAAGATTCCAGTAAAACCCTATTTTAATTACAAATGTAATTAAGAATATAATAAACGTACCAAAATATTTCTTATAATAAAAATCAGATAAAATAATCATTTTTGAACTTGATAATTGCTATAATACTTTCTCAAAATCTTAGATAACCATAAACTTTTTGAAAATTGTATATTCTTATAGGCTCTAATTAAATATTCTTTTATTAATAAACATAATAATATAAGACCACAATTTTAATAGACTTCTGATATACATGTTTGTATATGTTTGTAACATTTTCTTGCTTGTAAGAAAAGATGGCTTTGTGATCTCATTTCTGATAAACTTTATATATATTTTTTCATATCTGCTCTTGGTCAATAAATGCAAATGTTCCAGTTAATGGGAAGAAAATGTCAAAACAGACCTGTAAATTCAACAATGTTTGAATGCTCCAGGGTTTAAAAAAATGTATACTATGGTGTCTTAAGATCATAATTTTCCCATCATTTACTAAGGTCACTCTCCTATTTCTCAGAGAAAGCAACTTTAGAAAATAAATCCACTCCTAATTTTCCCTAATGACTCTGGCAGACTCACAACTATAAATCAATATATTCAAGCATGCATCGTATAGATGATCCTTATGAAAGATTAGATTATTATTGAAATTTGTAAGACAGTTTTAATGGTTAATTTTCATCATTCAAGAAGGGTGGATACCGAGGAGAAAAAAATAATATTGTTTTTCCCCAAATCTTTTATATTGGTTTTATATAGCTTAATTTTCATATTAATATAACATAGACTAACCAAAGGAAAAAAGGCCACAAAATTCAACATACAAAATAGGCATTGTAGATTAGACTCATTTCCTTTAGCTAAGGCATTCAATTAGGTATCCTGTTGTTATGGTATGATTTAGTGGTAAACTGTATATTACCTATGGTCTTCATTCATTCCTTTTCTTTTTTCTTCATCATAAACAGATATTTACTGAACTTCTACTATATTTTGGATAAAAATTGGTTATTTAAAAAAAGAATAAGTCAAAGCACTTGAAGCCTATTGAAAGAGGCAACTAATTGATAATATTTAAATAAATAAAAATTATGTGAAAATAGTGCTAAAATATAGATAAAAATATATAGTGCTAAAGTTAACAGATAAGAGTATTTCTCCCAAATCCATATTGTTACATTAAGGTTTCATAATTATCCTCTCTATTGAATTACTGCTTTCTTACCAATGATGGCCCCAATTCAGTTTTGATACTTCTGAATCAAGATTACTGAGATATTCAATACTAAGCTGCCCTTGCATTATAAGAGCAAAAGGTCTACACTTGGTCTGTGCAAACTTCAGCCTCTTTTCAGAACATTTATTACCATCCCAGCCTTTACAAAAATTCTTTCCTACCTGTTATCCACACGATCATGGTTCCCTGGTGGACAATCTTTATTGCAGCAAGTTAATAAACTTAAATTTTTGGACTACAGATTGTCCTTGATGATTTTTATTGTGTGTTACATGTCACCAAATTGGCTCCCATGCCTGATGACCCTATGAATGAATGATGTTTACACAGTGTTTTGTCCAAAACAGCCCTGCTCACCTCCTGTAAATTCATGACTGTATCTTCTTCTATCAAGTCAACTCATCTCATATTTGGTATTCCTCTTTTCCTGCTGCCTTTTATTTTTTCCACCATTATTGTCCTTTCCAAAGAGTTATGCCTTCTCACGATGTGCCCAAAGTGAGATAACTTTAGTTTTGTCATTTTTGCCTCCAACAGTTTTAAGCTTAATTTGTTCTTGGATCCATTTCTTCATCTTTCTGGTGGTCCAGGGTATCCACAGAGCTCTCCTCTAACACCATATTTCAAATGAATCAATTTGTTCTCCTGTCAGCCTCCTTTGCTGTCCAGCTTTCACATCCTTACATGATAATTAGAAATATGAGAATGCGGATGGTCATAGCCTTAGTCTTTAATGACATATCTTGGTAATTTTTCTTAATTCATCCATTGCTGCCCTTCTGAGTCTCAGCCTTCTTTTGATTTCTTGGCTGTAGTCTCCATTTGATTTGATGATTGAACCAAGATACGTCAAATCTTTAACAATTTCAGCATCTTCTCTGTCTATATCAAAGCTGTGTATTTCTTTCATGGTCATGAATTTTGTCTTCTTGATGTTCAAATGCAATCATCAGAAGTCATTTCAAATCATTATTACTTTCTGCCCGTAAGATGGTGTCATCTGCCTATCTTAAGTTATCGATATTTTTTCCACCAGTTTTCACTCTTCTCCTTCCTCTAAATCTAGCCCAGTTTTTTGTATATGTTCTGCACACAGATTAAACAAGTAGGAAGATAAAAAGTACCCTTGTCTGACACTTATGCCTATAGGAAACCATTCTGTCTCTTTCTACTCTATTCTGACAGTGGCTTTCTGTCCACGATATAGGTTACGGATCAGAATAATCAAGTGCTGAAGCACACCCATTTCTTTCAGAGCATTCCCTAGCTTTTCATGATCAATACACTCAAAGGCTTTACTGTAGTCATGAAACAGAGACTAACCTTCTGAAATTCTTTGGAGCATTTCAGTATATAACAGATTATTGCAATTAGATCTCAAGTGCCTCTTTCTTTTCTGAATCCAACTTAAATATCTGGTATTTCTTATTACATATAAGGTAGAAGCCTTTGTTGCATCGCCTTGATCTAAAAGAATCATAGTGCCAAGACATAATATAAATAACATTCCTGATGGATTTAAAGTCTACATAAAAGAAAAAAAAAATAGATTTGCATTGTTAAACTTAATTGACCAAGAGCTAGAAGAACTGTGGACTGAAACTAGAAACATTATTAGGGAAGAATGTGAAAAGACAATGCTGGAGGTAAAAAGGAAAGAAAAATCGAGATGAATGACAGAAAAAAAAAACACTAAAAATTTTTAGAGACAGGGGAGAGGCAAAAAGCAAAAGGGGACAAAGGCAGTGTTAAAATCCTGAAGGCAATTTTTCAATGACTATCAAGTAGAGAAGAGAACTACTACAATTGTCAATGTAAGAAGATAAAAGAAAACAGCAAAAAAGGAAAATCAAAAGATTCAAGAAATAAAAGGAAACTCAAACCTAGGTTAAGAATGCTGAATGACCAATAAGGAAACACATTATCTAACCAGGAGAAAATTAAAGGTGGAAACAATATACCAAAAATCTATACAGGAGAGACAAAGAATGATGATCCTTCTTGTATTTTTTCTTGCTATACAGGTTTTATATAAGTTAGTGTTGCCTTATTATTAGGAATGACAATACCTTTGAAAAAGGTTTGTATGATGAAGAACTTATAATTCTAGAAAGTAAAATGAAAGCTATCCTGAAAGTATTATGAAGAAACAAATCATGAGGGGTATTTGAGATACCAATAGAATTAGTTCAAGATACAGAGACTGAATGTGTCAAAATTTTACAAGACTATGTCTATAAATATATTTAAAAAAAAACAATGACCTAAAGATTAGAAATATTCAATATATATCCTAATCTTTAAGAAAGGAGATGCCAAGGGGTGCAGTAATTATTGAATCATTGCTCTACGCTCCCACACAAGTAAAGTGATGCTCAGGGTGATATAAGAAAGGTGTCTACCTTCTGTGGCTCAAGAAATGGCTTTTATTAGATGAGATTTATAAATACTGAAGTTAAAATGCTTATAAAATGCCATATTCCCTTCTTTTTAGCTATTTAATAACATGTTTCTGTCTTATATTTCTTTCCTCTTTGTTATACTTTATATTATAGTGAGCATGTAGTCAGGGTGCAAACAATACTTTGATTACTTAAACTCTCTACTACAGGGCCAAAAAACACAAAAATATCAGAAAAGGGAGATCTCATAATTATCATAAAATAACTATGAAAGATAAGGTAAATGCAAATCAGAAAATCAAAGTAATCTTTGTAGTTTATAATTCAGATACAAAGTAACTTATAAGTAACAAGTTAGGTATCAAATTTATCACTTTGACATGTATGAAAAGTGTTAACCATAAACAAAAATGTTCTATTTAACCAATTTAAGAAATAGTTACATGTTTCTTACATGGTTGAAAAAATGATATTGGATGTGGACAAAACACCAGATTTACGAATGGTTAAAATAATGAATTTTTACTTCACAAGATTCACACCATTTTGTGCATTATTGTCACGGTCATTAATTTTTTCAACAGATTTAAGCACTTATAGTTCAACTACCATGATAGATGAAGAAATACAAATATAGATAACCTATAGATAATAGTCTAGAAAGGAGAAATTAGTATAGTTGCAGTAATATTGCAGTCATATTGCTGAGCATTATATAACTTTCTAAAAAGTATTATGTAGCCACAGGTGACTAAGAAAGTCTTCTGAGCTTTTGCTATTGGATGCTATGTGAAACAATTCTGTCAATATTACTATTCTAATTCTCTTTTACATAGGAAAAGTTTTAGTTCATTTATAGTTTCTTAATAAATGTAATTTTTAAGTCAATAGTTTTACACACTTTTTCTAATCTGTACATTTAGGTAGTAAATGCCTCTGATGAGGCCAATAAAAATGAGTCAGTTTTGGAATAAACAAGGGCTCAGTTTGTAAACGTGTTCTCTCCTGCTGAGGACAGAAGTCTGATTATAACAACAACCTACACACATATTCAATTTATAGCCCTACATGTTACTATGCCATTTTATAATAAAGTATGGCAAATTTTATGATAAATAAACTCATTCTAAAGCATCTACTAGTTCTTTACAAAAATTTGGAAATTCTTATTGATATGAATTTTGGATTTCAATACATACCTGCATTTTATGGTCATTATCTTCATGGTGAACTGTGGAAAGTTAACAAGATTTCAAGAGGCGTGTCAGGAAAATCTTATTTTCTTCTTTCAGCGACTCACAAATGAAATGATAGCTCTGTTTCTTAAACTAAATCAGTGAAAAACATAGACATAAAATAATTATTTTCAATAGTTTAAATTCAAATTTAGTTAAACCTTACCTGAGTATGCCTTTGTCATATGCACTTATTTTTCCCCAACTAATAAATACGTATCATAAAAATAAGGTAGAAGGGTTATGATTTTTCAAAACAGATGATCATGTAAAGTCTTGGGCTATTATTATTTTTCTGGGTTTTTTTTCTTGTATTTAGATGTAGGAAGCCCTCAGTGGTTTTTCTTTTAATCATGAGAATGACTTGGCAGGATTTTCTGGGTGAAATAGTTATTCAAATGCTGTTTTTGCGCTACTTAAAAACTCTGGAGACAGGAGTATAATTTCCTCCAGAATTTATATATAGGGCACAGGGAAAGCATTTTAGAATATGACTTTATTTTTTTTTTTAGAATAAGACCTTATTTTTAATAACATAATCAAAATTATTTAGTTTTGAGTTACTTTAGTTACTTAGTTACTGTGTGTGTGTGTGTGTGTGTGTGTGTGTGTGTGTGTGTGTGTGTGTGTAATATCTGAAAATTCTTTTTCTTTTATTCCAGAGTTTTTGTTCCCAATTTGGATTTTCTTACCAAGAAATTTTCCTCGCTATTGTTCAGGAACACTCCAAATATTTTTCAATTAGTATTTTATTGTGTACATGTGAGATCCTTGTGTTTTGAGTCACCCTAGCATCCTCTGATCTTTCTATAATCTTTTTGCAGTCAAAGTGAAATTGAAGGCTGTGAAATCTTTCTCCTTTTGTTATATTCTTCTGTGAAGTAGTTCCCAAGTTACCTTGGGAATAAATTCTTATCTCTGAATTCTCTGGTTTGTAAAATTTTCAGTCTTTTTCTTTCATCAGCAGTGTCTAACATAGCTCCTGATCTTTTGGGTATAGGTGTTATGGTGCCACTCATTCACTTTTGTAGATCTATGGAGACATCTTATTGCTTGTGTGTTTTGGGGAGATGGTGTTTTGTTTTACTACTGTGGTTTCTTTTTTTATTGGGGAACATTAAAAAACTATGCCATCACTGCCATTTTGCTTCAACAGGCAAGGTGAAGCCACATACTTATTTTTAAACTTTCTTTTCTTAAAATAAATGGATATTAGTGAAAATCAAACCCAGAGCAATAAATATGTTCATCAATTTTTAAAACCTTCAATATGGTTAATACCAAATAAACACTTCTAAATAATTCAAATACCTATCAAATAATATTTTAATGGTCAATATATATGTATTCAGAAATAGGTCTTTGGAAAGATAGGTTAAATCTGTTTTTTAAAAAAGATTTTGGGGAGTAGTACCTTGTCTTAAGTATGCCTATACACTAAGCTTTATTGCTAAGCACCTTCCAAAACCTAATTTAAAAAAGTTTCTGCAAAATATACTTTCAGGAGGACACAAATAAGATTAACATAACTGCTATCACATCAAATGTTTTCAGTGAAATATTACTTAAAAGCAATTAAATGGCTATGAATCTTGATGTTTTAGAACTTATTTTCCTTTCCTATGGGTCAGGTTTTTAGGGTTGACTGATTTATGGAGTAAGAGCCTGGAATTAAGACTATTGATTATAGCAAACAAGCCAATGATGAGGAATATGGCCCAAATTTCTCTCTTCATGAAAGTCAGTGAGTCCAAATGTCTATATTGTAGTTGAAATGCAGGCAGATTAGTTTGAGGTTAAAGAGATTACCAGTGGTATATAATGTGTTATAATTGCAAAAAAATTAGGGTAAGAACTGAAGGTAAGCAGATAGTTAAGGCTATTATATGAAACATAGGGCTTAAATTGGAAATTTTACTTCCACACAGGCTCTTAATACTAAAACAAAATAGGAGCCATATTTTTCTGAGACTACGGTGATGATACTCATGACTATTTCTTTAAAAATTCCTACAGCTAACAGAAAGTTTAAAGTATTCTAGTCACTTCAGAACCAATAAACTCTAAAATAATAAATAGGATTAAGGGATAGAAATATTTCTCTTTCAACCTCTGAGCTTTTTCAGTTAAGAATATGTGGGTTAGCATCAAGTGGCATTGCTTTCTTCCTCCTCTCAATAAGCTGCTGTCCTCAGTTTTGTTTTTCAAGTGATCGAATTGATTTTACTGTAGATAATAAAAGGCACAAGGAAAAATAAGGAAAATGTGAAGGATAGCAGAGGCAAATTAAATGGTTCTGGGATTGAATCAAACAGTTAAAAGAAGTAATTACATATTACAATGTTATAAAATAAAAAAAGATTAAGAGCATTTACAAATGATGGTCGTAAAAGATTTATGAAATAATTTCAAAAAAATGTTGTAAATATTCTTTTCTATTTCTTGCAAAATAATTTATTTATATTGAACTATTCTATTATATTAGTTTTTTAAAAAGTAATCTCAAGTTGAAAACTGTCAAATTAGTATATGTAGAATAAATTAAAGAATGTGGTGAATATTTAATTTGAGCCTTAAATGGCAGGAGAATCTTTTTCAAAATAAAAATAATAAATTTAATTAGTAATTTTTGAGTTTTGTGTTCTAGTTAAAAGCAAGACACTCAGCTTAAAAAAATACTTGGGAGTATAAAAGTTTAAACCTTTTGCGCACTACTTTTTTCTGAGCATGTAATATAGAAATGCACTACGATGGATTCCTAAACATAAGTGCTAATAATACAAGATGATATAAGAAAAGAATGCAGTTAGCATTAATATGATGGCTAGGTGGAGGGCCAGGGGAGGGAGGGAGCAATTGGGAGGATTGTTTTATGACCTATATAGATGTCTAAACAGTGTACTGTATAATCAAAACTATTTAAATAAATGAATTTTTTTTAATGTAAAAGGATTAAAAAAATTTTTTTAATGTAAAGGCAACTATATAGGTTAGCAGAAGAAAGGATTGTTATCAACCGAGAATATTAAGTAATGTTTCTCTATTTGAGTTAAGTCCTGAAGAATAGATAGAAGTTGTGCAGTCAACAAAATTATATGTTATATGTTACATATAACATGTAACATATAACAAAAAGTTGACATAAAGTCCATATTTGACAGGATATATGTGTATATACACACATATAATGCACACATACATGCATGTATGCATATATACACATACATCTGTGTACATTATATGGATCATTTGTATAAATATGTTTTTTATGTTATATATAAACTTGTATGTTTGTATGTATACATATATGATTGTATGTGTGTGTGTGTGTGTGTGTGTGTGTGTGTGTCAGGGAATTCAGTGAATCTTTTTAATAACTTAAAGTTCTGTTTTATATTCTGATAAATCTAAGTAAAAACTCTACTATAGAAACATTGAATGCAATAGAATTTTGTTTAAGTTATCTCTTCTCATTCAAAGTATTTGTGAAAGTTACATGAATGAAAGAGCTTACCCATGAGTACTGATAAAACAAAGCAGTGGATGCTTTCTCCCACTCGGCTTCTCTTTGGGCTGTATCCTATGTTGGCAAGGTAGAGGTCACATAAGAAGTTGTCTCGAGGTCTATTTTTAGCTATATCATTGCTCAAGAGAAAATAATTTACATCATGTACAGAGTAAACTTTTTTAAAATAAGGAGGGAATAAAATCATTTCCTGTACATTTGAAAATAATAGAAATTCCAAAAATTAAAGTCTTTGTGTTTTCCATTGTTACACATTGAAATTAAATGTGTGTATGCATATATTTGAATGAGGAAGAAGACTGTGAGGTGACATTCTTTGGTGATGTTCTACAGACTATAAAGGCTGGAGATGTAGTAAATTTTGCTGAGAAATGAATAACAGAGCTGCAAATCTCTAGATGCACAATAAATTATTTCTTCCACCATGACATGCTGACTGGGAAATCTGTTATGTGTAAGACTCTTCCAGATCCATTAGAATATTTTATTTTGAAATAATTTCAGACTTACATAAAAGCATACATAAAATTGCTCAAAGAATTTCTGTAAATTATGGAATATATTAACCTAATATTGTTTATCAATCTCAAAATTTAGCACCTTAAAACGGCAAATGTTTATTATTTCACATGAAGGCTAATTGTTAGGAATCTGAAAGTACTCTGGCTGGGTGATTCTGGTTTAAGGACCTCATGAGCTTGTAGTCAAGTTGTTGACTGTGGCTGCAGTGATTAGAAGGGGTTGAACAATCTGCTGAAGAACTCATGGCTGTTGATAAGAGGCCTTAGTTCCTTGACTGAACATGTGGGCTTCTCCATAGGATTGCTCACATGCCATGGCAAGTAGCTTTACAGAGAGAGATTGGGGCCTTGGGGGTTGGGGGAGAGAGGAAGGAGAAGAGAAATTGCCTTTTATGACATAATCTCAAATCCATACTCCACCATTATTTGTTTATTTTTGATAGAAGCAAGTCGCTAAATCTAGCTCAGATTCCAGGGTAGAGGAATTGTCCTTCACTTCTTAAAGGAAGAAGTATCAAGTATGCATATATTTTTAAATCCACCAACCCAGATTACTCAAATGGTGATAATTTATCTATTTGCTTTATCATCCTCTCTACCTCTCTTGTTATTTACATTTGGGGGAAAACTTTTGAAAGTAAGTTGTAGACATGATGCCCCCTTACTCCTAAAATCTTCAGTGGATATATGCTATAAACAAGGGCATATTACACAATTACTGCACAGTTTTCAAAATCAGGAAATTAACATCAATACAATATTATTGTCTAATATATAGAGTTTATACAAGTTTTCCAGTTGTCTTGCTAATACCCTTTGTTAAAAGAAAAAAATAGCCTGATCTTGGACCAATCCAGGATTACTCATTGCATTTAATTGTCATAGATCTTTTTTTCTTTGTCTCTTTTTTCTTCTCTTCTCTCCTCCTTCTCCCTCTTTCCTTTGTCCCTTCCTCCCCGCCTTCTTTTCTCCCTTCCTTACTTTTATTTCATTAACTTTTTTTTTGCTATTATTTACATTACAACAGTACCTTAGGATTTCTTGTGTTTCATCACCTTGACTCTTTGAAAAGTAAAGAACATTTATGTTGTACATCATTCTTTAGTTTTCATTTGTTTAGATATTCTCATAATTTGATTCTGGTGATGTGTATTTTTTTGGCAGAAATACTACATATGTAATCCTTCGTCCTCCTCATAATACCATATCAGAAGGCATGTGTCTATCTCTTATTATTAATAACTTTTACTTTGATCATTTGATTAAAGTGGTGCCTTCCAGGATTCCCTACTTGAATGTTACTATTTTTTCCTTTGTAGGTAATAAATATCTTACAGGAAGATACTTTAAATTATGTAAATATACTGTTTTTCATCAACATTTTATTTTAGCATTATGTTCTTGTTTGACCATATACCCATAGGCTAAATATTTATAAAAATATAAACATATATTGAACTCTAGTTAGTAAGTTTGTTTTTCACAGTGGTGAATAGGCAATTCTGAAACTATGAGTATTCCAGGAATGAAAAAACTAGTAAAGATATATATAATAGGGATCCACACTTCTTATTTCAGAGAAGGAAATTACAAATGCAGAAAGGGAGGAGAGTCAAATATACCCTGTGCATGGGTGAATGCACTTGTGTGTATATACACGTACACATGTATGCATGTATTTCTTGGCTCAGTCCTCTTAAAGGGTCTCAAATCAGTGACATCCCAATTAGCAGTGAGCAAATGTAGTACCCAGAACCCATATTTGATTTATTAACCAACTGAAAGTAAGTATTTTTTGGCCAAATTGTTGATTTCAGGTCTGGTGCTGGGAAGGTACCAAAAGAGTTTGAAACATCTTGCTATGCCAGAAATAATGAAATACTCAAAGAAGGATGAAGGCATTTTAAAAGGATGCAAGAGCCATTTTTAAGGACCTTGCAATGACCAAGTTATAAGTACTTTGAGTTTCAAAATATATAATGATAGTAGTGGGTTATAGCCTGTAAAATAATTTAAGAATTCTTGAATAAATAAATGCAAAGAAGGGAAAGCTCTCTCAACAAACTGAGAACTAATATTTATGAATAGTGAGGAAATGAGAAAACCTTTTCACATTTTCATAAACCCTACAAAATGCTCTTGGTAAGTTAAGCAATTTAATAATTTGTGTTCATCTGCTATTGATAAATTACTCTGGAGTCTGGTTAAGGCCTAGATAAAACTGGCTGCAGGTATTGTGCAATTTCCAGCTTGCCAGTTTTCTCCTACAATTATTAACATATGCGAACATGAATAAAACCGATATGATTAGAGGATGACCTTTAGTCACTATAAATTATTTTATATAACTCTTAAACTCATTCATAAACTGTCATTAATAACATATTGCTTGAAAAACACCTTACACCAGTGCCTTTATACTATATATAAGAACTTCAATCTAGATAAATGCTACAATTCTTATTCCACTTAAAATAGAAAATCTGATAAATGCTGCCATTTCTTTGCTGACAATTTTATCTCTGAAGAGTGAATGAGAGTTAAGAGAACCGCTCCTGTGAACAATTATCACAAAAAAGGAAGTGCTGTTTGGTGACATAAAAGTGATGGAAATAGATTCTAATCATATCATTAAAGTGTCTGAAACAGCTGTGAAAGGTAATATTCATCATTGTCAGCCTGCACAATAAACTAGAGGAAAGAACATTGTGAGAGTTTGAGAAAATTTTTTAAATGTATCTTATCACAGAAAATTTATATACTTAAAAACATGAATTTATATTTTGCCTAAAAATTTGTCAGACTTCCCCTCACAAGACAGTCTGAAGTTCTTAGCCAAACATTTCAGGTACTTAATGGTATGGTCTTACCTAATATTTCATTTGAATCTCTCAATCACCTCAGTGTCCCACTCAATCCCTATAAACATACATACACAATATTATTACCCAACTGCATACACACACAACTCATAAATCTCTTGGTCTTGACATTTTGTATTTACAGTTTTCTAAACATACTCTTCTCTGTGACATCTCTGTTCCTTCAGAAATTTTCTCTGCCTGTAATACCTTCCTACTCCAACTTATCTGTTTGGTAGTTTTTTCCTTCAAGACTACTAATATTTTTATCTCTAGTTGTACAAATTGTACAAATTCCTTTGATGGAAATTCTAACACTAAAGAATCTAAAATATATTACAAATGTTAAGAGCAAATTGCCAGGTAAAGAACTAATGTGTTTATTTGTTTCATTATCAAGACAGATGTTAAGATAGAAACTTCAGTTTAATTTAACTTGAGGGCTAGAAAAAGAGAAATACAGAATTGAACAAAGCACTATGCAAATATATGATGGTTCAGAGTTTTCTAAAACTGATAACAGATATCAAGAAATGGTATGAACACCAAGAAGTCTAAGTCCATCTAGAAATACACTGAGACACTTTATAGTAAAGTGGCCTAAAACCAAAGAGAGACGATATTGAAAATATAAAGAATGGGATGAGGACACATAAACTTCAAATGATCATCATTAATTCTAACAGATTATTTCTCAAATATAAGCTGTGGAAACCAAAAATATGATGACCTCTTCAAATTGAGAACGAGTAACTTCCAACATAGATTTCTATATAGAGCAAAAATTATTCTTCATAAATTAAGGCAAAATAGAGACTATTTTAGACAAACAAAAATTGAAAAAATTATCACCAATGAACTCAAATTAAAGGAAATACTAAAGGGCAGTTGTAGAAACAATATTTGCAGATAAAACACGTATTCAGAAAGGGATAAAGTGGATGGAACCAAAAAGTAAAAATGTGGGTAAACACAAATAATATAATGCCATGTGAAGCTTGAAATATATAAAGAGCTACGATGTATAAAAATAATAGGATAAAATATGGGAAAGTATTAAATAGAATTGAAGATTTTTAATATTTGTCCTTTGTGCGTGAAGTGAACAGAGTATTTGTATGTTAAATTTAAATCAAGGGCACATGTGGCTTTAAAAATTTTTTTGAAAAAGGGGAAATAAAATACTACATGAAAATAATATATAAATGGCAAGGAAGGAGAAAAAAGAAATAGGTGGGGAAAATAGAAAATAAATAGTAAGATATTAGAGGTGTACCTAATTATACTAGTAATTATATAAAAGTAAATGGGCTAAAGCACTCCAATTAAAAATGTTCAGAAAAAGGTTGACCTAAATTTTTTATAAGAAAAATAGATAATCTGAAAAAATAAAAGTATAGAAAAGAAATACTATGCAATGATTAATCAAAAGAAAGCTGTACAAAAAATAGTAGATTTAAGGTAAAATATATTATTAGGGATAAAGAGAAACACATAATGACACAAAGGTCAATTTATCATGGATAAACAACTTTTTTATAAAGCTATTTTTAAAGCATTAAAAGTAAATGCAGTGCTACATACAACAGCATAAGTGAATCTCAAAATCATAATATTAAATTATAAAATCTATAGTTTTATTCATATGCTCTTCAAAAACAGGCATAGTTAATTATAATGTTAGAAATCATGATTCTGGTTGGCTTTGAAGTTGAGGATGGTAGGGATTCAAAGGGAAAATATGGGAGCATCTGCATTGCTAGTAATGTTTCATTTCTCATTCTGTTTCATTTCCACAGTTATGTAAAACTAATTCATTAAGCTTTACATTTATAAATTTCTTCATTTATTTTATTTACCAATAAAATTTTTTAAGGATGGTGTGAAATTCATTAAAAAATTTAAAAGGATGAGTTTATTAAAGATAACATAAGTAATGTTATGCCAGAAGTAATGTTAACGCATCACACACAAGGCATGTAATAGAAGTCTTTATATTTGCAGAAGGGGTAGATGGTAAACATTGTCTTAAATCTTTTTAGCAATCAAAGTTAAAAATGCAAGCAGTTACAAGATGTACAGTGTTCATGAGTTGAAGGCAAACTGTGGATCAGAGTAGTACAAATAATTCTGGTCCAGAGACCACAGATAAAATCCTTATTAATCCTTAAAAAAAGAAAAATGTACAATGTACGAAACATCATCTTCAACAATAACTTTAGAGTAAATATAGGGATGAAGTTCAAAAAACTTAAGTTCATTTCATGAAAACAAAAAAATATATGAAAGGGATTTGGGGTAGGGAAGAGTAAAATCCCATGATAAATTTTTTTTAAAATAGGCCTTTTTGATTTACTTAGAGAATTAAATATGTCACTGAAAAGAATTGAACATAATGTTTCTTTTAACTAAAACTTTATTAGTCCTCACTGTCAAGGTCACACTCCCTAATAAGAACTTGGAATTCAACTATTCTCTGCTGCCAGATTGTTCAGGGCCATATGCTGCAACAATCAATGAAACAGAAGGTAAAATTAACATCCCCTGTGAAATGTGAGGAACCTAACAAGGACAGATTCCTGACCAGAAGGCCATGACATACTCATATGGAGGTAGACTAAAGTAGCTCCTGTCAAGCTCCTTCCCATGCCACCCCCACCCTGCCAACAAATAAAAGCTAGGGTGTGTTCCAGTATATACATAAAATAATGTCCACAAAATTTTGTAAAATATAGACTGATTGCAAAAGTTTAATCTGGAAAGAGTTCTATAAATGAAATATCTCCCATATTACCTCTTTCTCCCCATCTTCTGCTACCATCACTTCAATAGCCCCTTATAAACATTTGCTACAATAATTCACCCTGCTGAGTGAGTTATTATATGTATATTATCCATTTGGAACTCCAAATAGCCCCATAGTAAAGGTACTGATAATAATTGCCAAATAATACTCATTGTGTGCCAAGCACTGTGTTAAGATCTGTACATAATTATTATCTAATTTAATCCTCCCAGCACTCTAAGAATTACCTTACTAGTATCATCCTTGTTATATATATTAGGAAAAATAAAATTAGGTTAATCATACAGAGATGAAGTTTAAAAACTAAGGTATGAACCCAAGTTCATATAATTAAATTTGTGCTCTTATTATTTAAACTAAAGGTTTTGTTGCTATCTTTTAATTAATTGTTGACAAAATTGAAGTTTAAAAAGATGGCATAAATAGACCAAAGTCACATACATTACAAAATGTAAAATTAAGTTAAATTCAATTCTATCTAACCTTCAAAGTTTGACATCAGGGACACACAATATGTTAATATAAATTTTGGATCTCCAGAAGGGTGCTAGAATATGCAGCATATTATAAATATTTTTAATGATGGAACTCTTTTTTATTTTATACATATTAACATTTCTGTAAATAATATGTGTGTTATATGTTCATGTATACATATTTAAAAGGTAGTTTAGGAAATACTTTCCTATGGCACAGTATATAAAAGTTTAAAAATATGTATTTATTAAGGATGATTTAGAAAATACCAAAAGCACAGAGTAATGAAATAACCATTCTCTGCCAACTAATGATCAATCTATGTATATATGTATATGTATGTATGTATTTTTCTGCCTGTCAACTTTCTTTAATGTTCTTACTGGTAGAAAGCTAGTAGAAATTAAATGGAGATCAGAATTTTACCCAAATATTAAAGAATTAGAAAACCCAGCTTATATCTGAAGTTGAAAGCGGCTCTCTTCTGTCCTCTTCTGGATTTGAAGACCACTGGGCCTGCTCAGAAGGACATACAGTTTTGATAACTAGTCTCAGGCAGAAAAGCTGGAGGGTTATGGGTCTGATGAATTAGGAATTGGCTGTTTTCACCTGGGCAGCATCTCTTTCTTCTCCTTTAGTAATAATACTCTTTGATGATAAGACTTTTTACTAATGATCTCAATGGTCGTCTCTATCAAATACTTTGCTTATGTATTTCACTAGACTAAGGGGATTGGCACATGAATGCAGATAAGCCCATGAGCCTTTGAAACTGAATCCTGAGCTGAGTGATTCAAGGAGCTGAGTTATTCAAATGACAAACTCTAAGAATACCCCAATTCCTATGCGTTTTCTGGAGCCATACACATTTGAGTTATTTTGTATCCCTACAACTGATTTTCTTTTCTCTTAAATCAGCCAGAACTGACTAAATCCAAGAGATTCTCAGTTGTACTGACTGACTGCACCATTTGATTTGCATTTACTTCTGGTAACTACATTTTAGAGCAATTTCTGAAAATGACTATAATCATTAAATGACAAAATATTTTTTAAAAGTATAAGAATGTGAATATTATTATTTTTAAATTGTAGAAAAGATGATAGAAAAGAGGTTATAAGAACTATATCAATTAAAACATTTTAAACTTAAATGTGTTACAGTTTAAGGTAGTGAATTTCTTGTCAGTGATAATATTCAATGGACATAGAATACCGTCTACTCATATAATCTTTAAAAGTAAATCATTATTACGCTATTTTTCAAAAATGAAAACAGCATCAGTAGCTATGACTCTCTTCCATGTATCTAACATGTAAGTTGCTCCATACTCTTCCAAAAGGACTGTTTGCCAGAATTTTTATATGTTGTGCAACTTCAAATTTTCCGCTTGTATAATTTTTAGATTGGAAATTAGAAAAGGCTAAATTATGAGGACTGTCTCAGAGTACTAAGAAAGGGGAAGGAAAGAGTCCATTATTTCATGTATGGTTGGAAAAAAAACATAAAAACATCTTATTGGAGGACACTAATAAATTTTGGTTTACATTTGCAAAGCTCAAGCACTAGTAACACTTGCTGTTACGTGCAGATTGCAAAGTTTCAATTAGTAGAGACCATCTCTGGATCGTAAGGCAATTAAGGAAGAAATTTATTATGAGAGAACATTTCAATTAGTATAAGGATTTATATTTATTGAAATGGGAGAGAGTAGAAAGTTGGTAATTTTCTGGCATTTGGGAAAATAGCAAGGGTGCCAAACATACAAGCTCCTGCATAATTTTGTCTTAAGCAAATAAAATGTCTTAAGCAAATTGGATCACATTTAAAAGGTTTTACTCAAAGATGCACAGAGGAGCTAGATGAAACACAAAATGTGCTTCCTTCTGATAGTTACAAAGCAACCTCATTCCTCAATACCCTCCCCCTTATTTTTTGGTCTCTTACATTTCCCAATATTGTCTACAAATTTTGTAACAGGGACTATTCCCATGAAACTCAGTATTTTATTGAAGTACCTAAAAATTCAGATATTCAATGGAAACATCTAAATTTAGGAATTGAGTACAGTCAGTAATGATGATTAATTTATCATGATCAAGAGAAAGATTGCTCAACTGTAGATACCTGAATTGTGACCTTTTGCCTATTTTGGACTTCATCAGTTCTGATAGATTTGCTGTGAAATGAACAGGACTAGGTAACCTAAGGTTTGGAGGAGGCACTAGATGAAGCAGAGAAGAAAAAAGCTGTTTTCGGAAGCATTGGCAGTCCGAAGAAGTTCCTCAGATAAAGAAGCACTGTTATTAAAGCAGCAATATTTTGGACTTTTAAATTAGCACCCTTAGATTTTATTTAGTTATTTTTTAGTAATAATGGGAGATAATTGAACAGAAGTTATTAGCTAATGTTTTATTAATTTAAAAAAGGAGAATCTAAAAGCAAGTTAACTTCTTATCAAAAATTTATTCCAAGGAAATATTAGATCTGCTTACATCCATGAGAAATGATGAGCCTTAGGGTTCCCTGCCTGTTTATCTTACTATACTTCAATGAAGACCCAGTGTGGATACAGGAACATGGGAACATAATTGCATTATATTGCGAGTATATTTTCAATCTGAGGAACAAAGAGGATAAAAGCTGTTTCTATTCAATTCAGTTCACCAGCAAAGGAAGTGCTTAACAGTACTAATGCCATATGTTCTAACTCTGGTCTAAATAGTTTGATTATCTTTACACATATTTCTTATTTTGCTCATGATCACAAGGATAGAGATTCAGGCCTGAAGAATGCAGAATATAAGATATTGGCAAAAGTTAAGCAACCAGTTGAAAAAAAAATTAAATATATGATCAGGTAGGGGACACAATAATAAGTATAAATGTCCAGAAAACATTTCAAAAACTGAAACTTCATAATAATCAAATAAATTCAAAGTAAATATCAATAAGATTGCTTTTCAGCTCTCATATTGGCAGAGATACTGAAGACTGATCATTTCCATATGGGAACTGGCACATTTTTATACTGCTGCAGACAGTTTGGCAACATATAATTTCCATGACTGTATTAATCAACAAATATACAATTCTATAGGTGATTGCCAGCAATATTTGCTTTTCCTTAGTTTGTAGATGCATCACTCCAATCTCTGCATCCATTGTCACATGGCATTCTTCTTGTGTTTCTGCATCTCTGAATTTCTCTGTATAATGATACCAGCCACTGGATTTAGGGCCCACCCTAATCCAGGATGACTTCATCTTCCTTGATTATATCTGCAAAGACATTATTTTCAAAATTTACATTCAAAGGTATCTGGGGTTAAGACTCAATATATCCTTTTGAGAGAAACAATCCTTCCAATATTAATTTAATTATTAATGTTTAATAATTAAACATAGTCATTTTAATAATCAGAAAAAATAATTTACTTTTAAATGGGGCACATAAACAATTTTTATTATTTCTGGAAATGAATTTAGTTTTATATAAGCTAATTTTTTCGACTCAAAATGTATCAGCCAAAATGGTGGTTTGGAGTAGATATAGCATTTATGAATCAGTAGGACATTTTAATACCTTTTCCAGAAACAGTTTCTAAATTAACTACTATTAAAAAACTTTTTCTGTCACTAAGAGAAAATAGTCAACATGGGCTTCCAGAAAAATGTCTTATTTGATGAGCCTACTGAGAACATAAAGGGAATTTCTTTGAAGAACTAAAAATATTCATGAAAAAAACTCTGCTAATTGAACTCAATTAATTTTTCCCCAATGCAAAAAATAGGAACAAAGAAGCTTCAATGGTCCCTACACCTGCTACCCAAATCATTTACACTACTCTTCTTAATTTCTTAAAATAGTGTCAAATTTTACAGTTCTGTTGAGATATAAATAACATTTATCATTGTATATGTTTAAGTTGTACAACAGGATGATTTGATAAACTTATACATTATGAAATGATTACCGTAATAGGGTTCGTTAATGCCTCTGACAGCTCACATAATTATCTTTTTTTCTGTGTAGTGAAAACATAGAAGATCTTTCTTAGCAACTTTAACCATGATGAAAAACCCAAAGAAACTGAAATGCCACATCAAAACCATGTGTTATTCATCTGTAAAATTATAAAAGAGGATTTGAAATTGCCTGTCTTCTTTCAACTCAATTCTGTTCACCTGCACAGACCATTTTTCAAGTGGTTATAACCTTTACCCACAACTCAAACACTATGTTCTTGTGTTTGATATACAAAGTACCCCAGGTGGTATGTGATAAATAAAAGATTACTGACCTTGGCCATTGCCACCTTTAAAACCCTGCTGCTCACAAATACCAAAATACCAAAACCTACCATATGTTATCTGTGTTACTGAGAATTAAGGTACATGGACTATTCCTTTCATTATGCTCTATGAGTTTGGGGACTTGGATAAATTTTAACAATATCAATAATTAGCATTTATCCTAGGAGAAAAACAAGCTGCTTAGTGAAATTAAAGTTTTCATTTAACAAAATACGATATATGTTATATTAGGTATTGGGTTAGGTCCTGGATATAGGCAGGCGAGAATATATTCTCTGCTTTTACAGAACTCACACCATTTCTACTGAAATATGTGCAAGTTAAAATCTATGCTAATTGGCCATAAGGAAGATAAATAAAATATGTCAGGAAATCACCAAATGAAGAGTGATAAATCTGGTTTGAGGTATGCAGGGATTCTTCAAAAAAGTAAGAGACTTTGCTCTGAACTTTAAATGATACATCAAACATCTTCTGAAATGGAGATGGGAAGAATACTCCCAGCGGAGCTAACCCTGATCAAGGATCTGAAAATACAGGGGTGCTCTGGACATGGTGTTTAGTTTGCTTCAATGAGTTTTTGAAGAGAGGACTGTAACCTGAGAGGGGCCAGGAGGCAGGTCACAGGCAGCCTGTAAAAAGCCTTATTTGATATTGAGAAATTTGCATTTTATCATTTACGCAATGGAGAACCATTGGAGATTTATTATTACTACTACTACTACTATTACTACTACTACTATTACTATGACTACTAACTTATTATTATTATTATGTAACTATTTAATATATATTACTATATGAAGATATAGAGATCCAGGAACCAGAGAGAAAAATATCATTGATTTTTTATTATAGAAGGAGAGACAATTAACAAGAAAAAAATGCAAGATAATTACAGCCTGAGATGTATGCCATTGGTAACACAATAGAAAATAACTGTAGGAAGCCCTTGAATGCTCATTTTCATTGCCATGATAGACACCAATATGTTGGCAAAAGTGATGTATACTTAACCAATTGACTGCATATAAACTCAGTGAGGTAGCTAGAAAGAAAAGGATTAATATGGCAGCCTCAGAAGATTTTACAGCAGTGTGGCTGTCCTCCACCAACAGATAAGAGCATGAGCTGGGAAATTTATGCTCTAACTTTTCAAATGACTCCGATTACCCAGGCACAATGTAGTTATTAGCAGATGACCATTGCATCACATAATACCAAAAACCAGTGTTATTTTTTCCTTAAAACTCATGAAACTTAAAACTTTAAAGTTTGTTCCTGTTTTTATCTTTAGACAGATTTAAAAGATAGGGAACATATTCCCTTAATATAAGTCCAGGCTGAATTTTTAAAATCTAAGCTAATGTATGATTTAAGTCAATAAAATAACATAATAATAAATATGAAATAAAGCCACTCAAAATTCATACAAAAATTCACTCATAGATTGTCTGATATTTTTTTAATTTTAATTTTGGGAACACATTCATTCAGTTATATTTAGAAGAAAAATCTAATTTTTCCTTGAGGAAAGATTCAGTATCTTTCTGTTGATTAGGTAATAGAAAGGGAGTCTGTGTCAACTTGTTAATTAATCATACGAGTTATTATATTCTGCCCAAGAGTTACCATTACTTTAATGTGTTTCTCTATAGCCAATTATGATTTGAAGAAAGTTGTTTTCACAAAAATCCTTAAATAAAAGTTTATTATGACTTAATTTAAGGTCAAATTTTTGTCCTCATGATGTCTCTAAGCAAGTTTATTCATAGTAATACACATTTAAAAATGATTTCCTGCTTGATGAAGTCTATTTAAAATGCATTTTAGTTTGTGTACTATTCCATACATACCAAGTTTATATTAATGTGGGCTTATTTAATTATAAGAAAGTCTCATTTTGCAGGATATATAAATGAATACAAATTCTCTTTTTACATTTGAAAGTACCCAATAAACATCGGAGCTTTCTTGCAGATTTAGCTGATTACTCTTCAAATTTCTGTCTCAGCATATAAGCCAAAAACTATATTTTGCAGTCTAACAAATTTATTACAAGGTGAATAAAGAACATGAAAGAAAAATACATAATTCATTTAGTACTTAATAATGAAGTATCTCAAAAATCTTGCCCTAGAAAGTCTGTTATGAGTAATAATATTTGAAAGTTGTTACATAACATTAGTTGGCCAAATCACACAAATATACATGTTCATACATAATCAGAACAGCCTCCAAAGCCTGATGTTCTTATTACACAGTCATTAAATCTTACTGAATGCTGCTTTTCTTTTAAACTAGATTGTTTATAAATAAAAATTTAAATTCTATTTACAATATGGTCACACATGCTTATTCAAATATTAATTTTTAAATATGAATTTGATTGAGCTGAATCTTTAGCTTATATTTATTAGCTAAATTGATTTTTGAAGCTGATTAGGCATAATCAAAATTATTTAAATTTCTTTGTTTCTATGGGCAGATTTAGTTCTAGTTTAATTGTCTGATATTTTAGTAGTAATTTTTTCACTATCTTATAAAACACAGCAACATGAACAGATAAAATACTTATTAATTCTGTATAGATAGGAAATAAAAATAAATCATCGTAAAACAGAAAATAGACAGGCTTCTGATTGGGGTTTCATTAACAAGTATTAAGCTATGATTTAACAGTTTCCAAATTGTTGTTCCCTCTCTTTCATGAACAAATCTTATTTTGAAGAAAATGTGAATTTAATTATTGAAAACTGATATTGTTTTTTCCCAATATTGGTAAAATATATAGTGCTTAAGTTGATTTCTTTTACATTTTTAGTATAATTTCAACAGAAAAGGTACAAGAACAATACAGGGAACTCCCACAAGCTCTTATTAGATTCATAATTTCTGGGCATTTTGCCTCATTTGCTTTTATGTATATGGAGAGGTAATTTTTTTCTGAATATTTGAGAAAAGGTTGGATATACATGCTTCTTTGCTACTAAATATGGTAGTATGTACTGTTTTATGGACAAAGAAATCTCTCACATGACCACAGTACAATGATCAAAATTAGGAAATTTTAGCATTAATATATTGTTATAACATAATCCACTTTTCCTTTTCAAATGTGATTTATTGTTTCAATGACATCCTTTATTATTATTATTTTTCTGATTCAAAGACCAATCTATGACTACAATTTATTTAGTTGTCATATTTGTTTAGCCTTCTTTAATATGAAATAGTATTTTGGATTTTCCTAGTTTTCTTGACCTTACAGTTTTTGAAGAGTGGAAGACACATATTTTGTAGATTTTTGCTTAGTTGGGATTTGTCCTATAATGAGATTCAAGTTATGTGTTTTTGGAAGAGTGCCACTGGGATAATCTTGTGTCCTTCTCAGAGAATCATATGAGAGGCAAATGATCTTGGTATGTCCCAGTATTGGTATGCAGCACTATACTCTCAAAATCTCTCCCTTGCTCAGAGTTGGAATTGGATAGAGAGCTGGTAGTTAAGCAGTCATTTCTCATAATATCTTTCCCAGTATTCCAAGCCCCAAATAGGATATTCCAAGTAAAAAAAAAAAAGTGAAATTATTTTTACAAGCAGTAAAATAGTTTGATCAGTTCTGGCTGTCCAGTACTGGACATAATGCATAATAATATTAGTTTGAGAGGTTTGAATCATTTCTAAATAGGCTTCTAATGTCCAATGGTATTTCTGAACAAAACTAAATATCCATCACATTTGTAACATCTATTCCTTTTGCATATTTTCAATGTCATTATACCTTCATTTCCAATTATATTTCTGAAAGTGTTTCACCTAAAATCAATTTATGGGTTACTGTTATTCTTTTATATGCTTCAGCAATTAGTGATTATTTATGCCATTTGCTGCACCAGATATGCTAACAGCATAACCGTTCATGTTTTTTCTCTAACAGAGAACCAACTTCAGTGTTTCTTATTTAACCATGGACCTGCCCCTTTTCTTTTGCCACTAACTATAGTTCTATTTTCCCTCTAAGCTCTACACCAACCTTCCACTGCATCTGGTTTCAGGTATAACATTTATTTTAGTAGTTTTTCTACTGTTTGACCTAATATTTGTTTTCTTCTCTTATGCCCAAACTGATTGAAAAGTATAGTGTTTCCATTTTGAAAAGTCTGGAGAAACCAAATTTAATCAAAATGTGTATATACATGACTTCTCCCAGAAAACTCTCATTCTTGTATAATCTCATTTCTCTATTGTTTTACCTTAATAAGTAATGAAATCTAGATACCTCACTCATTCTATTTTCTGTACTTGACAAATGGTTTTATTTCCTCTTTCAGTATTTGGTAGAATTCACCAGTGAAACCATTTAGGCCTGGCATTTTCCTTTTTGGAAGGTTATAAATGAAATAATTTCTTTAATAGCATAGTACTATGCAGAGTATCTCCTTCAACTTTCATGAGCCTAGTTTTTGTCATTTAAGGAATCAGTCCATTTCATCTAAATTATCAAATCTGTGGCTATAGTTGTTCGTAGTATTTTTTAATTATCCTTTAATGTTATGAGATCAATAGTGATGACCCCTCTTTCATTTCTGTTATTACTAAATTGTATGTTCTATCTTTTTCTCTTGGTTAATGTGGTTATAGGTTTATTCAGTTTATTGATATTTTCAAAGAATCAGCTTTTGGTTTCACTGATTTTCTCTACTTACAGTGAGAAACTCCTATGCAAATTTCACTCTCTGATGGGCACTCTGCCTCCAGAAGTTCATCATAATTACTATTTAAATGATTCTTCCAAATAGTGGCTCCAGAATTTTCTGCTCCATGCAAGCTGATGTGGACTCTTATTTGCAAAACTCTGATAGATGCTTTACTTTTTACTTTTTTTTTCTTTACTCAATAATGCTATACATTTAATTATTTATATTTTACACATGGGAAAACTGGGATTTAAAAAGATAAAATTGGTCTAAGATCGATCAGTTTCTAAGTGGCAGACCATGATTCAAGTTCAGATTTTTATTTTTAAAACTCACTTTCTTTCTGTACTACCATGTTAGAAATACATATTTTTATTTTCTTCCTTAATGAGAGTTAATAATGACAGTAAACTATTTCCAGAATGGACAGCGATGTTGCTATAAACATACATAACTACAACTGGGAGAACAACCTCCCTTCTTAGGAGCTATGACTACTTTCAAGTAATGTCTGTAAATATTTTATCAGAGCAGTACAAAAAATGACAATGTGAGTTAAGCAGCATTTTGATTCACTTCTAAACACGAGTATGTGAGTGTTTTTTGTGACTATTTTTTAAGTTTTAGTTTGCCAACAATTTCAGTCTAGAAAGTAAATTTGGTTAGCTTAAAAAAAAAAAGCCACATATAGAACTGTCTTAGTAGCCATTTAGTTATTTCCAACACAGAAACTTGGTATTTTAAAGGCTTAAGTTATCCCTTAAGGTAAGAATTAAACACCTGATCAAAATTCTGGTACTGTTTATTATTAGAATTGCCTAGAGGGCTGGTATTTGCTGTTCTTGCTATTTTTGATGTGGGTCAGGGGCAGTGAGAAACATTGTCTTCTAAGAGGGTTTTTCCAAAATGTGATCAGGCATTTTTTACATGAGGAATACTATTATGTTAGCTTACATAGTTCCACCTCATTTAGAATATGACGTGATATTCTCTCTCAATCTTTCTCTAAAGAGTTTGGAGGAAAGAGGTTTGTAGTATGAGCAGACTAGAGATAGCCCTTTGTGTTCTTGCTGACTTATAAAAATTATTTTGTTATCTTTGAAAATATTACAACAAAATATAAACATTCTCTTTGGTATATTTTTCTATTTAGTGTAATTTAAAGAAGTTCTATATCTTTAGTATTTGTAAGTCTGCCCTTTCATATTTCAACTGGCATCTAGAGTAGTAATAATAATAACTTGAAGACATTTTTAAGTATTTATATTCTTTTTGAAATAAATTTTAATTATTTTGTTCTTTTTTATTGCTGGTGTTTTTATTGGTACCTCACATTTCTCTGTGACTGTTCATTTTTCATTCCTTTTTCTGTCTGTTCTTCAGATTACCTAACTCTTGATTTATCTTCTATTTTGCTTATTCTTTCTTTTGCCAATTCATATCTCATGTCGAAGCCATCTAGTGAATGTTTCATTTCAGTTATCATACTTTTCAACTAAAGAATGTCCCATTTGGTTTTTTTAAAAAAATAATTTTATCTCTTTATTAATTTTTCAATATCATGAGATGTTGTCATCATACCTTCTTTCAATTCTTTAGATGTGGTCTCTTTTAGTTCTTTAAATGTATTTATAATGGCTACTTTGAAGTCTTTGCTAACTGCAAAAATTGGGGCCACTTTAAAAGCAGTTTCTATTGTCTTTTATTTCTTGTGTATTGTCAGTTTTCTGGTTTTTTGTTTTTTTTTGTTTTTTGCATATCTTAGAATATTTCACAGATTGCTGATACTTCCACTCCTGCTTTATATTGTTTTTTGATTGGTCGTTTATTTATTTGCTTAGTGACTTGGCCAAACTAATTTTGTGAAGGCATTTTCCCCTTGTGTGTGACCATGTGACCTCTGATATTTCTGCTCAGATATTTTTTCATGTATTAATCTTTTAGCCTGGCTAGATAAGGGTTGCCCATGGATCAGTATAGGCCATTTATTATTAAAGTATTAAAAATCTAATCTTTATTATTGGATATGTTTGTGACTTGGAGGCTATAATCAAAGGTAACAGGGTTTCTGTTTTTGCCACATGTTTAGCCAGTTATGAGCAGCTTTGATTTTCCCTCTAATCACACCTGAGAAGGCATAGCCTTGGCCTTTCACACAATCTCCCAGGCTGCCAGGGATGGATACAATCTTATTTTAAGCCTGGTTTCCTAGGAGTTATCTCTATGTATTAGTTTGCTCAGGCTATTATAACAAATTGCCATAGACTGGGTGGCTTAACCAATAGAAACTTGTTTTCTCACAATTCTGGAGGCTAGAAGCCCCAGGTCAAGGTCCTACAGGGTCAGTTGCTGGTGAAGGCTCATTCCCTGGCTTACAAAGGAGCTTCCTGCTCACTGTGTCCTCACATGGCAGAGAAGGAGAGAAAGAGAGAGAGAGAGAGGGAAAGAGGGGGAATGGGAAAGAGGAGAAATGAGGAGAGGGAGAGAAGAAGAAGAGAGAGCACTCTGGTATCTCTTATAAGGAGTCAGAGTAGCTTATTGTTCAGCCAGTTATTGTTCATAGGTTTGCTGATGTCCATAGTGCTGTTGAGATTTCTGTTCTTTGTTGATTGATCTCTATGATTTGGGAATGCTTTAAATTCTTCCCCACATCCTGCTCTGACTGCTTCTACCCTATGAGTAAGGGCTGGTTGGAGCAAGGGTGCCCTGGTCCTATTTGCTTCAAATAGAATTTCTGCAACTTGGCTAGGGGTGGGATGAGAAGTTCTCATAAGCTACCTGCTCCTCTCTCCTTTCTTTCCCCAGTTAGAAACCAAATCACAGAGTAGGATGTGAGGGAAGAGAATGAAATCATCTTCTTGGCTGCACTTTTCTATATTAGATCCTGGAGCAGTTTCCGTAAGATGTAGCTTGGCATGAGCAGAAGGCAGGGGAGTTTGGAAAGGTGAATTGTGGCCCAGATGCTTCTGACTCTTGATGGTCTGACTGAGATTCAGATGATTTACTTGAACGAATGTTTCTACATTTGCTGTATGCCCTTAGGACAATTTCCAGATACTTTAAATTATTGCTTTTCATATTTTTTTCTAGTTAAATTATTTATTAGAGAGCTTCTTTTACATTCCTCACTCCATTCTAGAATTGTCTCTATTTATAGATTTTTTTAAAAAATGGAAGTTAGACAAACATTTTAATTTAGAAATGAAGAAATTTACCTCAGAGTGATTTATTCAGGGTTACAGAGTTAATTGAAGACAAAGGCAGCACTAGATACCTCAATTTGAGAGTGTCACAGCCAAAACATTTCCCACTCTTCAGACCTGTACAAATTGAATCTTCCTTGCAGCTTACTTCATTCTCAGGATTACCCTGATTTGGCCAGTGGTTGCTTGCTCAAGCTGGCTCCTGTATTCTTTTAATATGTCACCATCACTGTCAGAGTATCTTTTTACTTTTCAGCACACACACACACACAAGATGTTTTATATTCATACTCTTCCTAGTAATTTCAAGCATTTCTCTTAGGCATTTATCTTAGGAATCCTGATTCCTTGCTAGAGCAGTTTTAAGATTATTAAATATAATCTCTAATTGCTGGGAACCGTAATGGAATTTTCTTTTCATTCTTTCTTATTAAAATATTTTGGTAAAGTTATTTCCTACAGTCCTCTCCAAATTTTTTTGAATCAGATTAGGCTCAGATAAATTTATCCGAGCTTGACTACTGGTTATTTTCCTATTTAGCTTAGACTTGTCATCATGCATTTCAACCAAGGCCACACTAAAATAACTCATTAGTTTGTATCATTTCTATGATGCCAATTTCCAGACCTATAACAATATAATCTACTTTCTTCAAGGACAAAGTTATTAAATGTAAGAAGAGGAAAGTAGAAGCTAAAGCTTAAAAAATATGTTTTTTTATTTCATGAAAAAAAATCAAAGTATGTTCCACAACTGCAGAAATTCAACCTATAACTACATACACACACACACACACACACACACACACACACACTCACACATATATATGTTTCAGCTTTGTGAAAAATGGTACATATATTGTGTCATAAAATCAGAAACTATAAAAATATAAAATAGATTTAAAAGAGAAGAGAGAATGTTTCTTTATGGTTTCTAAATTTATCATAAACATGAAAAGATGAAAGTCTTTAATGCTTTCAAATTATTAAAATAAAGAAGTAAACAATATAAAATATTTTTGTATTTTATATAGTTTTGACTTTGAAACTTGTTTCAAGAAATGAAACTATATTGTGATGTCCTTCGAAGCTCTTTATGGTTCTTCTGTCAAACCACTGTTGAAAACTCATTTATTTTACATTTGATTCATTACTGAATTTTATTTTAGTGTTTTGCCCTTATATTTGGGGTAGTCATTTCAGATAGATGGCTTTTTTCCTACCCATGAAATATTTTTCTTCATGTTGAAATGGCTGCTATTTTTGTATTTACTTTGGGAGTTAAAATTAGTAAGTAAAATTAAATATCTTTTTGTGAAATAACTTTAATGTTTGTCCTCAATTACATTTAATGATGTTTTATTTATTGAACATGAAGCTCTAATGACAATTGCCATAATTATATTCTCTGCTTTCTGAGATTCCCTATTATAAAATTCTACTCTATCAGGTTTTAATACATTATTTTCTTCTTTTGCTATCACATTGCCAGAGACATAGTCATTGACTTTTTCACAAATATGAAAACTAATGAAAATACCTTAAAAATAACCTTTCCAGATGCAAAAGCAGATAGAAATATAGGCACAATTTATCAAATCTTATAATAACTACATTTAAAAGATGAATCTCAATATTTTACCTAAAATTTTTCTTCCACTTGATATTACTTCATTTGTTCATAATTTTAAAGGCTAAAATTAAAAGAATTCATGTTTTAGAATCCCCAGGACATAAACTCTATATTTAAATACTTGATGTGTGATATTGGAAAATCATTTAGAATGCTTGATCCTTTTACAACTAAAAAATAGGATAATGATATGTATTCTCCGGAGTTTTAATAATTAGATTATTATGGTAATATAATATGTATGAAGTACACTGCATATCTTTGCTTGTACATTTACGTAATTATTAATAATTATCCATTGTATGCTGATAGTTCTTTATACAGCATTTGTTTTTTTAAATATTTATTTATGTAACAAAATTTACCTGTAATAAAAATATTTCTAGCTCTTAATTTTGAACATCACAAGATAATACTGGTTTCAAATAAACCTCACATGCTCTTAAAGAAATGAAAAGTCATGTTAAAAAAGTATATAATCTTAACTATATTTTAAAACATAGCACTTTCAGTTACTTTCTATTTTGTATATCTTTTTTAAGGTTCCTTGGGTGATATGTGCTTTCTAAAACAGTGCTCAGATAGCTGTCAAAACTAAAGTATGCAAAGGAAAGGTCAGACTTCAACAGATAATTCCTGTTTCCATGGAAACTGACTTGATTTAGGAAAGAGCTGTATGTTTAAATAATAATGGATTCTAAAACTTCATTGCCTTCCTTAGATACGTATAATAATCTAACCTGAGAAAGAGCTAGTTCATAGGTAACACCTAAATGAGAATTTCAAATATTAGCAGTAATTTATGTGTCTTTAATTAACATCTATACATATTCCTCCAAATAAAAAGCCTCCAATATAAAGAATCATAGTTTCATTGAGGCAAATTATATAACTATCACTTTTTTCTTTTTCTAATCTTTTTTTTTTTTTTTTTTTAACCAGTGATCACACCTTTATTATCTTCTGCTCCTGGAAAAGTAAACAAAAATCTGTCTGGTTTAATTTTATATACCCTTTGGATGTTTCTTTGTTTTGTTGTTAAGATAATCTATGTTAGGGATGCTAGTCCTCTTTGTATTTTAGATGATAACATAAGGAAATATCAATTACACTAAAGCCACATAGAGCCAAGACCAAGCCATTCTGATGGAATCTATCATGAATTAGACAGTATTTGGAGATACGTTATTTTAGAGACCTATGTATTTGATAAAAGAGCCATCAGTTGCAACCAAGGTAGAATTGGATGGGGGCCATTTTCAACATAAAATGATTAATGTCTGAAGTAGATTATTCATGTCTGTATTTGACTATTTCTATGGTAATATTTCAATTATTAGACCAACATTAACACTAAATTCCTTGGAAAAAGTTATGGGTGAAAATGCTAATATCTCTATAATGACTTTTTCTGCCTCTCACTTTCTTTTTCAAATCTTTTTTTTTCTATTTTTTCCCTTATTTTCTTTCTTTCTTCCTTAAATTTGACAAATTATTTTTAGAATTTTATGTCAAATATAATTAATGAGAGAAGTTCATAAAGATATCGTAAAAAAAAAAGCTATTCAGGAATTTTTAAGTACATGAAATGTCACTTTAACATGGTATCAAGACAAATTTTGCTTTATCTTCCCAAGTACCCATTAAAATACCTTGAATGAATCTTAACAGATGAGTTAAAAATAACTTTGAAAATATAAAATTTCGTCAATCATTTTTAAGAGTCTAAGAAGAATGTCTACTAAAAATAGTTGACTTTAAGCTCAAATGCAAATCAGAATTATTTGTTTTACAACTAGAAATAGTTTAGAGCAAATCTTATACAATGGAGTGAGAAGAACAAATTCTTCCCCATGTCTAACTCTTATTTCAGAGTCCAATGTTGTACAAAGTAAAAACAGAAGAATAATTTCCTCTTATTTCTTTGTTCCAGTCCTATTAGAAATTTATTTAGTTTTGATTGATGGTCCTCTGAGATGTGGCCTATTATAGAATTGCTCAATGACCTGCCCAAAGACATCAGTGAACAGTAAGGCCTCCATTAGAACCCTGTGCTCCTTCACAGTCCAAAACTCTATATGTACAGTCAAAGGAATTAATTATACTAAAACTTTTGAATACCAAAAACTGAATTTGATCTAAAGAACCAATTACAATAAATTGATTCTTTAGATGGAAAAAGAAGGTTAGGAAGAGGAATGTTGTATTTGAATAGTGGTCTTTAGGTTGGTATAGGGGCAATATTCAAGATAACCATCTTTCTTAGAACCTCTTCTGAAAGTGAAACAAAGAGGCTGAGCTTCTTGTGGACATTTAAGTTTGGGGTAGGATATTTTCCTAAAGGTCTTTGAAAAGACAGTATTTTAGCTGTTTGGAATTAATAATCAAGTCTTCAACACTTAGTGTTATAAAGAATAAATGAAGTAAATGGCGTATTTTCTTGTGTTTTTGTAAAAATTAACAATATACCTGGAGAAATAAACATATTTGAAATTTTTTAAAAAGAGAGATTTAGCCTGTTATAACAATTACCCCTTTCTGGTAACTACACATTGTAAATCCTTGCAGCAGAAGTGATACTGAGTTAGAGAGATACAAAACCAGAGGACTGCTTAGTACTTATAATATGATAGTAGTATTCTAAATGATAGATGACAAGCCCTTGACAAAAGAGTAGATGGGGATAAAAAAATGAATATGAGAGATGTTAAGGTAGAACTCTATATTCTCTTCTTTGCATGACCAACCCCTACTCATTCTTTAAGATGTAGCTCAAAATATAAACTTCTGATGAATTTGAATGAACAACTGCTCTCTTTTCCATGCTTTTAAAACACTTTTTCAAATTTCCGGTATATCACTTATCAGAATGTGGAGTTAGATCCTACCACATTCAGCTCTGTAGATTTAGTGTTTGCTCTTGTGCCTGTCAAAAAATCATTATTCCATACAGGTTTGCAAAATTGAATTGTATCTTTCAGTTCTTTTCCCCACTAAATCCAGTATTTGGGATTTAAAAATGAAATTTGTAAAGATTAAAGAAATTGAGGTTAGTTACAGTCTGACTTCACAATAGTCTTACAAATAGAAATGATCTGTTATCAGAGAAGTCCGTGCCTAGGTGCTTTCTATGCCTACCAAGGTCACAACAAAATAGCTTTAAGTGATAAATTATAGCTTTAGACACTAATGATGTGAATTAAAAAAAAAACTGTTTGACCATGTTTTGGGCGTTTTCTAAAAAAATACATGATGTTGTATTCTCATCTGTGGGCTCTATTTACTATATTAAAAGTATGCAAAAACAATGTGGTGTCTTTTAAAAACTAACCTTGAATATCTTTTGGAAGTCTTCATGCTTGTTGGTTTAGTATTCTTCAACATAGCTACTCAAGTTGTGATCAGTTTTTATCACTACTATTGTTTTATCACAGTAAGTATTACAAGAATAATATGTATTATGTGTGCTGTAACTTGATGTGGAGACATGTGTTGCTTAGCATTATTAAATTGTCAACTATACCTACAACTTTTGATTGTAAGACAGCCTTAACTGAGCATGAAAGGGAATATGTTATCTAAAACATCATGCCTAAAATGATGCTTTTCACTTCAACTTCTTGTACTTGAAATTTTTACTTTAAACTATAATTTGTACTTGAAAAAGCATAATAAACCAAATTTTCTTTTTGTGGAGAAAACAATAACAAAAATTTAGTGTTAGCACTAACGTTCACAAAAGGACCCATAAAATCAGTCAGTTTTGGTGTTTATAATGTGTTAGAGGCATATTCAGTCTCACTTAAAAATCAAATTTAGATTTAGTATTCCCTTTTAGAATCCATTGAAATAATCACTTTCATTATTATAAATAAAAATATGTTTTCTTTGCTAATTTAAACATAAATTCAAACAAATTTTATCTTTTTGAAATAATCATGATATCTTAATAATATTTCAACTTATTCTAGAAGCTTCTGAAAATCATTCCAAATGTAGTAAGGTATATAGACACATTCCATCAAAATTCTGTACATGTAAATAGGCCAACTTCACTGTAACTCATTTACAGAGAGATCTGTGTTTAGAGCATATAATCCATTTAGAACCATCAGTCAAATTTGTCATTGTACTGTAGTTCAAGGTGAGTGTATATGAGCAACAACTTCTATAATTCCTTTCATGTTACCAGGATATCACGTGCAAGATACAAAAGGAAAGACTCAAACCAGAGACATTGTAAGGAACTCGTCAGTTATGAAGATTAGCACAATAGTATCCCAAACTGAAATTGTTAGTTATCAGGGAAAAGGATGACATTGAGAAAGGAGAAAAGATAATATGAGAAATGTTCACACAGAAAGAAAACAGATAGTATTTTGAAAATGAAAATAATTTTCCCAATTATTTTACTTTTAATTTTTTTCCACAAAGGAATCTATTAGTATTACAGAGAGAAAGAGCAAGCGAGCAAGAGAGAGAGAGAGAGAGAGAGAAAGAGAGAGAGAGAGAGAGAGAGAGAGAGAGAGAGATCTCATTTCCCCCTGTTGATTATGTATACAGAACCCACTATTTTCTCCTTTTTCTTAAGGAATCATAGATAGAAATATAAGATACAACACTTGAAACTTCTGAAGGAAAACATAAGAGAAAATCTATTAGACCTTGAGTTTAGTGATGAGTCTGTAGAGACAGGTATAGTCCATGAAAGAAAACATTGATAACTTGGACTTTATTAAAATCAAAAACTCCTGCTCTCTGAAAGACACTGTTGAGATCATCAAAAGACAAACCAGAGACTTGGAAAAATATTTGGAGCACATATCGTATAAAGAACTTTAAAAATGGGTAAAAATCTCAACATACACCTCACCAAACAAGTTCCACAAATGGCAAATAAGTACATGAAAAGATGTTCAACATCATTTCTCATCAAGAAATTGCAAATTAAAACAAAATGAGATACTACTACATACCATTAAAATAAAATTTAAAAAAAGACAATACCAATTGTTAAAAGGATGCAGAGGAACAGGAATTTTTACTCCTTGCTAGTGCAAATGCAAATTGGTACAACCACTTAGAAGATATTTAATTTATTACAAAGCTAATATAGTCCTAACACATGATTCAACAATACCTCTCAGATATTTAGCCTATAGATTTGAAAACTTATGTCCAGATAACACCCAGATGTGAAAATTTATAGCAGCTTTATTGATAATTATAAAAAAGAGCAACAAAATATTCTTTAATAAGTGAATAGATAAATAAAGTGTGGCACATGCATATTATGAAATATCCAGCATTAAAAGGAAATGAGCTATGAAGCCACAAAAAGACATAGAAAGACTTTAAATGCATATTGTTATGTGAAAGAAGCCAGTTTGAAAAAGCTGTGTACTCTAGTATTCCAATTATATGACATACTGGGAATGCAAAAGTATGGACATGATAAAAAGATCAGTGGTTGCCAGGACTTCAGAGAACTATAAAAAGTTTAAATACATGAAGCATAGGGGATTGTTTAGGGCAATGAAGCTATTCTGTATGATACTATGCTACTGGACACTGACACTATGCATTTGTCAAAACTTATAGAACTTTACAACATGGAGGGTGAACTTTATACAAATTTTAAAAATCATTTTGGATGGTAGAGGATCCCAGGATAGAATGCAGAATGTTATAAAACAATTGAAATATAGTAAATTTATGAAAACATCTCACTGAAAGGAATGAGGAAAGGACGCTGGCCAAAGTAACTTTGAAATTAAGTAGAAATGTAAAACTAAAGGCAAAAGAAACTGTACACTATTACTGTACTCTATGGGTTAAGAATTCTGATACTGTTCTACATATATACTGCGACTGAAGAGTTACATAAACAGATATTGGTTTGTGGGAACCAGGCTTCTCACTGTTGTAGCAGGAGATCACATAAATGAGGGAAGGAAGTGAGCATAAGCCATGTGGTGGTAATGGATTATAGTTGGAGATGTCATGTCAATTCACAATTAGCTTAATATAGACATACATGGTTATGCAGAGAAATTTTTATAAATATCTGTATGTGCACAAATTTATACACATCTATATTTCCATTGTCCGTCAACTGAGAGGGCCTAGACATAAAAGCAGACCTATAGCAATGATCACACATAACACTCAAGTTCTAGTTTCTAATACTATTATTCAGTAAAAGAAACCAGAGATCTTTAGAGAAGATCTGATTCTATGATGACAGAAGGAAATAAAGATGATTCTGGAGGATCTTGTATTGCCAGAAAGTAATGAAGCACTTAGAAAGAAGGAAGGAAGAAAAGGAAGGAAGGAAGGAAGGAAGGAAGGAAGGAAGGAAGGAAGGAAGGAAGGAAGGAAGGAAGGAAGGAAGGAAGGACCCACAAAGAATGATGGGTTAGTATGTCAAAGAGTCAAAGACACAAAGGTGCCAACATAAAAAGCTCTTAATGACCAAGATTAAGACAATTTGAGCAAAATATAAATAAATTAGTATTGTTTATAAGTTATATAAATGTCTAACCATTATGCTGTATGCCCAAAACTTAATGTTATATAGAATGTCCACTATAATTGAAAAAAAATAAATAAATAGATTAGTATTGGATTATAGCCCAATGTCTAAAATACATATCCACAAGTCCTTACTGATACAGTGAGTGAAAAAATAAGTGGAAAAAATAGATAAATCTCTGTACAAAAGAAATATAGATAATTTATGTAGATTCTCACCTCTCAAGGAATATAATTTCCCACTACTTAACTTGGGCTGGGTATAGTGAACTCTTTCCAAAAAGTACAATATAGAAAGAGGAGGAAGAGTAACTTTACATTGGAGAGATGATCAAGGTCATTATGAGTATTAGTAAGTCATGTTGGTAGTATGTGCCTTTAATATGACATAATGAAAATGGCATAATATCTTTGTGATCTTCCTCCCACAATGCATCTAATCATGAATAAAAGCACCAGAAAAATCACAATTTATGAATAATTTACAAAATATCTCACCAGTGATAAAACAATCACTCCTCAAAATTTTCTAGGTCGTCAAAAGCAAGGAAAGTTTGAAAAACTCAATCAAGAGGAGCTTAAAGAGACATGACTATAAATATAATATAGTATCTGGGACTGGATCTGGGATGAAAAAAGACATTAGGTAAAAACTAAGAAAATCTCAATAAAATATGGACTAATAATATGAAATATTAATAATAGAGGAAACTGTGTGGGGTATATGAGAAATATGTATACTATCCCGGCAAAAATAGACAGTCTAGTATGGGGCATCAGAGCATGAGCAAGTTTAGGAGGGCATCCCTACAAATGTGACCTGGTGTGGGGTGCCAGAGCAAAGTGAGGTGACAAGAAGGGGGAATGATCAAAATCACATAATTAAAGATATGGAAGCCAGTTGCTTACTATATTAAAATGTTACACATATAGAAAGGAACAAAACCTGAATGAACTTTGTAGTGCTTCTATATTTTGTCTACTTAACTAGTTAACTATCTGTATATAAATATGTGCTTGTCCTGTAAACGTGTTCCCTAGGTCTGTCTACTGTGAGGACCTTGGAGCATGAGCACATCTGGTACCTACTGGCTGCATGCAAAAGTGGTTGTTCTAGGTTGGGGCAGGATAATTACAAGTGAAGTCTAGAATACCTTGTGCTGGAAAGGAAGGATCTCAAGGTAACTTGGGAACATGAGAAAAGGACACAGAAGTCAGCTTGAACAGGAACCACCAGGAAATCAGGACAATTGGAGTATAAAAAATATATATTAATAGTAATGAATTATAGCTTATTGGATGAAATAAGAATCCAGAGTCCATACTGATATGAAACTTGTTTCATGAGGACAGTTAAAATACATAGCTTAAAAATACCTCCCACAAAATACTTATTAATTTAAAAAGGAAGAAACAAGAAAATTTTACAGTGGAAAAACTTGTCATATAACTATTCAAGTGGCCAAAGTAAATATCATGAGAAATGGAACAAATTAAAATTGTGCTCCACTTGATAGATGCAATAAGACTATAGTACTACCTCTCTGATATTTCTGATAAGGGTGTATAACCCGAATCTAACTGTAAGGGAATCAGGACGAGTCTTTTAAACTGAAGACAAAAGAATTTACAACTCAATGTAACATGTACTTCTAAACTGTATTATTTTGCTATAAAACGCATTTTCAGACAATTGTCAAAACTTTAATAGCTTCTGAGGATTAGATGTTAGTAATGCATCTAATGTTACATTTTGGATTTTGATGAGTATATTGTCCTTATTGTAGAAATACACATTAGAGCATTTCTGCTTGCTTAGACATCAGGATAACAACTTGTTCTTAAAAAACAATTTGAACTTTACACTTAAAGAAAAACTTTAGTCTCACAAACAAAATATTAAATAAAAGCAAGTCAAAGCAATACATTTAATAGGATTTCATTTTGTGATAGTTCAAAAACAGATGAAACTAAGTTACATTTTCCAAGGAACATATATGATGATAAATTTTTTTTTTAAAAAAAAGGAGAATTTCATAGACGTTAAGATAATTGTTACTCTCTAAGAAAGGGGGCTCACAAAAAAGATTTTTTGGGTAGCAATTATGTATTTCTTGACTTGAAGCATCAATATATGGGTGTATATTTTACACTATTTAATGATTTATACTTATTACTTTCATTACATTTTTGTGCAATTTTTTTAAAATAAAAAAAGTCGTCGTAGAACATCAGAGAACAATTAGTTCATACCATTGGTGTAAACTTAGAGGGGAGAATGCCTTATTAGCATATTTAATCTATCAATTTCCTGAACCACAAGTGTGTTATATCAGAAAAAAAAAAATCTACCAGTTATATAAGATATATTTTAACATTAAATATGTTAATATGTGAAAAAGTGTGTTGTGCTCTGGATCACAGCTATTGAATGTCTCAGTACATAGTAGTTTCTTATTTGAGCTTGAGTCAAATGAGTTGGAACCTTTTGCAAAAGTAATTTGAATACTTTGAACCAAAGACTTTTACTCTAACAAATATATTCTAAATTAACGTTTGTTATCCCAGTAAATTTAACAAAGTAAAATACTCAGCTAGTTTCTGAATGGGAAATAAGTACAACAGTCATCCTAAGACAGAGCTGAACTTGTGGAGAGAGTTTCTCTGAATAATTTTGGATAGGTATATATAGATTTTAATAAAACAAGTCCTTATATGTAAAATGTCATGGAAAATTACTTTTCAGTCACTTTTCTAATATTCAGACCTATTTCCTTTATTCCTTTTCTTCTTTTCCTCACTGAAATGCTCTTTGAAAATATACAAATACTGCCTCCCTTTGGGGTACTTCAAATCAAAATTAATTATGCAAATTATCTCATGCAGGTTGACCTAATTAAATTTAATTACCTGGTCTTGTTAATTCTAATCATTGTCCTCTGGGAGATTTTACCTTTTGGGTAAACTAGGTAGAGAATCTAAATGCTTTCTTACTCTAACATCTGGACAGCAAACATATCACATGTACTTGTTCAGATGAAGTGTGTATAGTCATTTAGCGATTGATATTCCTTTTATATATTGATTTTGTTAAAATGTGGGTTTCTGGTGGAAATTTACTGAAATAAATGTCAAAGTTTTAATTAGATCATCGTCACAAAAAAGTAAAATCATGATATACAATGTGACTAATACTCTAACTGCCTAATGGAATTTTTTACATGCTTATTAATTTTCAAATTATTCCTGGAATGTCATTCTGTAGATTATTGAGTCATTCTTAACTTTTGTGGTACTTCCAGTCTCTGTGTTTCTTCCTCTTTGTTCTCTCACTGTTCCATTTCATGGGACATCATTTCCTCAGCTAAGCACAGTTAATTACTACTTCTGAGGGTTCTGCCCTGGTTTTGCTCTCTTTCTTTAATGTTCTCCCAGGAGGAATTCACTTATTCTACAGATGGCTTCAATGACTACATATGGAATGGAAAATGCTTATATCTTTATTTCTAGTCTTGAACTTTACTTTGCACTTCAGACATATACCCAACAGCCTGCTCAATATATCAGCATTGTCATCAGAAACGCATCTAACAGTGTATTCATCTCTACTTACTTTCATTGCCATGCTTAGATCCTAATCATTTCTCACCTGGACTATTTTCAGCAATGTTCATGTCTCTATTCCTAACCCCCAACAGCTCCTAGTATTTATCTGGTTTGTTCAATTAGAACATGTAAACTTGTTTGTGTCACTTTCTCCCCTTTAGCATCCAAAAATCACTCTCTGTCACCTATAAAGTAGAGCCTAAGCAACACAGAAAGAGTTTCTGAGACTTGGTTCTGGTCTAGCCCCCATCTCCTAGCAGAACTCTATTTGAAATGTATTCTTTAATGATAGCAGGACTTTTATACTTCCTGGCATAGACATTATAGTTTTGAACTTCTCTGAGTTTGTGTGTATTGCCCTTCATGCATCATATATTCTCAACTTTTTAAGTTTTTTATATGCACATAACATCATATGCCAAGAATTTTAAAAATGGTTTAAACAATACAGATATATATAAAGAGAGAAATAAAAACTTTCCTAAGGTTTTCTTCTGTCTTCCCTTGGGACTGTTCATGTAAACAGAAGAGTATAAGAGGCCCCAGCCAATATGACAGATTGCGCTTTCCAGTTCTGAGGTGTTCTGTGCAGAAGTAGGTAATTCCTGACCATGGAGAAAAAATATCTGCCCTGACCCTGCAGAGGAAAGTAAATTAGAACCAACCCCATCCAGCGTTTTTGGTATTGCCATGAGCTAGCCTTTAGTTGGAATGAATATCCTTATAGTAATGCTGTCATTATATTGTTTCATTTACCTAATCTAAACCAGAAATTCATAAGCATTGTCATTTTGATGCCTGTGAGTTTTCTTTAGCAGTTAAATCTTGTCTGAATCTTTTAGTCAATTTATTTAATAATTCTTGTGGAAAAAATCTGAGTATTTTCTGAACCTACAAAATGATCCTTGAACTTTATCACTGGTAGTATATGGTTGGTTCCTCTGCCTTTCTGAATAGAGCTAACACAAAGATATTAGTTATGATATAAAACATCAACTAATGTTATCAAAAATGATAAGTAGTTTTTATCTACTTTGGACCTTTAATTTCAAAGAACACAGAGAAACATGCCATATATTTTTATTTTTGCTAGGGGTTTTCAAAATCAAAGTTAACAACTGAAAGAAACATGCAAAAGTTTTTTATTAATTATGTCAAAACCAATGAAAATATTTTTTAAAAAAGGTAACAAATGTTAATGTAATTATAAAAACAGACCCCTTATGATTCAGTTATTACTTACTTTCTCTGAAATCCAGTGACCAAAAATGATTAATTTATCATTGGCTATAAGTCTTTCCCATGAAAAATTCTTTTGCTAGCCTAATATAAGAGCCCTAATATTAAAATACTTTATATATAATAATTAGAAATATCTTTAAAAATCATACTGACTGCTGTATTCAGGTAGGATAAAATAGTTCACAGTGGATAAGGCTTCTGCTGAGAACAACCTGAAAAGCCAAATAAATATTTAAAAAACCCATATACATATATATCCATATACACATAAAAAACATATATTTATACACACATACATATAGGTAGAGATCTGAGGAAGAGACTATCTACAGAAAATAAAATTCTAGAGACTTTCATAATTGATCTGAATTTCTTCTGTTGTCCCTGGGTGCATTTATTAATTCTATGCATTACTTAGAAACTAAAATGCTGGAATAGGCCCAAAAAGAAGACTACTACTGAAGAGAGAGAAAACCCAGTGGAGTTTTTGATAGTTGTATGGGGTTGGATGAGGGAAAAAATAAAACAAACAAGAAAACAAACAAAAAACCATTTGTGCTGCCTAATACTGCCTAGAAAAGACACATTTTAAAGATAAGGACACAAAAATATTGAAAATAAAAATATGAAAGTAGATATACTAATAAAATCAAGGCAAAGAAAACAAATATGGGAATAACTACTAATGATGGAAAAGGCAAGCGTCAGGTAAGGAAGATTTGCTGGAGATGAAGAATAATTTTGCATGATGACAAATGAGTTACTCACTGAAGAAAGACAGTGTAATAATTCTAAACATGTTTGTATTCAATGACATAGTTTCAAAATACATTAAATAAAAATCAGCAGAACTAAAAGAAAAAATAAGCAAATTCATTATCAAAGTAGAAAATATTAACAAACCTCACTAAATACCTAATAACAATAAGAACACAAAAACTAAATTATCAATCTTCTATGACATAAATGCTTAGAAGATCTAACAAACATATTAACAAATTGTTGTATATACTGTTCCTGATAGCCTCAAAACTCACATTATTTTCACGAACTTAAGGATCATTTACCAAAATTGGCCATATAGTAACATATGAAGAAAACCTTAACGAATTTTAAAAGATTAAAATAATTTAGATTATGTTTTCTGACCAGAGTAGAATTAAGTTAAAAATTAATAACAAAATAACTATACTGTCCCCCATGGTACTTAATTATATCAAGAGCTGAGAAGATATGTCTGCACTTTATGCATGAGTTTAATGGATTGATTATCAAAGTTAATATGGACATATGATCACCTGTTTCAAGTTCCATTTTCTTAGATTATGTATAATTGTCTCTACTACTGTTCATATTAAAGTAAACATTTCACATAGATTGTAGTGTTCATAGACCTTAAAGGAATATGCTTTGATAATAATGAATCAATTTTTATACTAGTTGATTTAGAAGCTTTTAAAAGTATATTTTATTTTAGTTTTAATAGGTTCACTCACTGAGGGAAGTGATGTTGAATATTTCAATGAATGATATTATTCTCTATGATTGTACGATCGATAATATAAGTTGCAATTACAAACTGGCAGCCTGTAAACCAAATTCTCTCTTAGATGGGTCTTATCTGGCCTTCACCTTGTTTAGTTGTATTTTAAACACAACTTTTAAAAGTAAAGATATTTGAAATTAAAAAATCATACATGGTGACTTTGAGCATGTACTACCAATGGCAACAGCCAGGCAGAGCCCAGTCGGGCAACCTCTTGCTAAAATAAGCTTGAAAAATATGTTAAATATTTTTAACATAAAATAAGCTGGAAAAATATATTAAATAAGATAACAGTAGAATAATCACACCTAGTTAAAGGCATTTACTTGTCAGTGGCATCATTGCATCATTTAATGGCAAAGGGCATTGGCTTTCCAGTTTGCACTATACCATTCACACAATATGCATATTTTCATTGTTCCTCTTCAATCATTTATATGCCCTTACTAGCCCCACTAGAACTGTTTTTAACTCCTAGTATAAATAATTTAAACAATAACAACATGCAAAATATATGCTCTACTCCTGACCATAAAACATTTTCATTGGAGAAGCAGTAGGAGATTTTGGTTTTAATTCCACATCTGCCCTTTATTTATTGTCTAACAGTTGTCAACCATTAAAGTTTCATTGACCTCAGAAGTCTCTTCTATGACATGAGGGAGTTATTTTCATGTCTCTTACTTTTAAGAATCTGTGAGCCCCTGATTAATATTTTTTAAATAATAAATTAAGCCTCAATTTATAGCAATTCTTAAAACTTTAACAGATAAATACTACCTTCTTTAGAAACTGTCAGCACATCAAAATGATACTGTAGAAGTCTACATACAGAATAACTGTTCATATATTTACACCCTCTATGAACAAGGTCAGATTTATTTTATTAACCTTGATTTGCCATGCTAAGAATCCTTTAGTAAGGAAAAATTAAAAGTGAGTGTCTCACAAAAGATTGGAATAGCTCTAATTTTTCTGCTAAGTACCAAATAATATTGTTCATAGCCAGTTTATGGATTTGGGCAGGGTTCTCTAATTCTTTGCAAAATATGAGGAAGTTCACAGAGGGTGAGGGTAGCTTAGTCACTTTAAGGCAGGGTACATGGATAACACAGAAGCCACTCATCTGAGGGATCCTCAGACAGAAGGGTGAAAAGTTCATAAAATTAAATTCCCAAAATATTCTTTAATCCATCTGGATCTCATTTTTTCCAGGAAAGGCCTGGTTTGACACTACATTTGTTGTTTGGCTCTGTGTCCACTTTACCCTGCCAAATTGTGATCAAGTGGTAACTTGATTTCTTTTCCTGATTCTCATATGGCTTGCTTCAGTTCTTTTACTTTGGTTAAGTATGATTCCCCAGGAATGTTGCAGAGACCATCCATTGCTGTCGTCATTCAACACCTCTCATGTGAACATTCTTTGTATTATAAACATCTTTCCACGACTGTATGATTTGAGATAAAAGGTAGATCTCCACTTTCTACTACAGAAGCTTCAGTTTCCAAATCTCCCCCACTCCCTTTCAACACATGTGGGCACTTCTCTGTACTTCTTGGTGTCTAGAATATAGGAATGTGGACTAAACATGAAAATTGGGTGTCAGTCTAGAAATCTGAATCTCAAAGGAGTAGTACAGAAATGTAAGAATAAAGAGATTATGTTTTCAGAGTCAGACTTTATTGGTGGTAATCACAGTAACATTATAACCATATTTTTTCTGGGATGTAATAATGGCTCTATTTGATGCCCAACCACCTGGCTTTTTGTCAGTTTTTGAACCAGGTTCTCAAGCTTTTCCACAGATTCTCTGATCTATTAAATGCCTTCCAACATATTTTTGCTTTTAAATTTATTCAAAATCTCTTGTTTTTTGCTTGCAACCAAAAACCTGGATTTCAAAGACATCTCTGCAGATTAATGAGATTTGGCTTGACTTCTAAACACCACACATCTGAACTTCTCTTAGCCCTGACCAGGTGAATGCAAGCTCTTCTGCATGTGTATTCCCTAAAGAACTAGCTGTGTCAGAAGTTACATCTAAAGCCCTAACAGTTGATGCAAGAAAAAATTAGTAATACCATATTGATTAGCTTTTACTGCATAGCAGACAACCACAACATCTCAGAGGCATGCATCAGAAGGTAATTGTCTCTCATGCATCTGTGGATTGGTTAGGACTTAGCTGATTTAGCCTGTCTGGCTCTGCTTCAAACCCTGGATCTAAATGGCTTTTGCAGTTCTCTCTGGGTTGGGATCTAGTCTGCTTCACATTTATTCATTCTGGGCCTAGGCTGTTGAGCTTCCAGGGGAAGTTCTTATAGCATTAACAGAAGCACAAGAAGGCAAGCAGAAACACATGATGAATTTTAAGGCCTGGGCTAGAACTGCACATTATTCCTTCTGATCTTTTTTTTATTATCATTCCTTCTGACTTTGTTCCACTCCCAAAACAAGTCACATGGCAGATCCCAAATCAAGGGAATGGGGAGTATATGCCATCATTAGCAAAAGGAACTGTGAAAATAATTGTGAAAGGAATGGATACAGGGAGTAGGGAGAATTAGGACCAATAAACCAATCTGCTGTAATTATCCAAGGTACATACCAGTTTGAAGGTACAAGGATTTAGCCAAAGCAGAACAGGCAACTAACAATTGATACCCAGGATAAGGCCATAGGAAGAGATGTACGCTGAAACCACAAACCTAAACATAAATATAAGATTGGAACAAAATTATTATAGAACTGGTATTGTAGTAAGAGCCCTAAGCAATTAAAGAAGCAACAGTGGGAACCTTGTTCTGGGATAAATGGACCAGCATAGAGCCCTTGAATTGGTTGTGAATACTAGGGAAAGACAGCCTTTAGTAATACAAAGGTCACATAAACACCATCTCCTGGATTTAGTGAGTTAATAGAAACAGTGTTGACATATATCCCAAAAAATTAAATATCTTTACAATAATGAAATATTTAATGGTCGGCTACATTGTCATGGTTTCCAGATAAAATATGGCCTCAAGACTCTCTTATATTACAGATGAAGTATAAAAAATTTTTTAATTTTATATTATTTGCTATAAAATAATATTCATCATAATCGAATCTTAGAAGGAACAAAAGTACTTCACACTCAGAAGTATATAAGGCATATGGATTAACTTCAATGTGGCAAACATGGACAGCATCCTACAAATGTATGATTTATATTTAATGTCCATAGCAGAGTATGGGAAGCTAAAAGTCAATAAAGATAAACCTCTCTTGTTTCTTTGTAACTACATTTATTGGAATTTCTTCAAAGACTGTTAGAATATGTCTTAAGTATATTGTATGAAAACCATTCAAAACATTCAAACATTCATCAATATCAATGAAAGTAGTTTTATCCTATCTCATTTAGAAAGTGGAGGTAATCATTTTTTATTTTATCTCGAACTAATGGTTATTCAGATGTGTGGTGGGAGAAGGGGTAACATAAGAACTCTCAAGATAAATCAAAGCTGCTTCTGTCTTTCATCTCTATTATTCACCTGCCTATGGCAGGCATTATATTTCTATTCTAGAAAGAAGAAAAGAGAAAGGGTAAAAGTTATAGAGGTAATGCCTGTCAAGCTAGTTCCCTTAAAGAAATAACACTCTGGGGTAGTCTTTCCTGAAACTTTATACTCCCTCGTTCAACACTAGGTCATATGTCCAGCTCTAGTCATAAGGAAGCCTAGAATTTTGATTTGTTTTTTAAAGAGATTGCTGCCCTAAACAAAAGCAATATTTTGTGTTTCAGAGGGAAAGAAAAATGAATATTGTATAGAATCTTTTATAAGACCTCTATTGTGTTCTATCTCTCTTTCTCATATATACACATATAAATACACACATCTATGTTCATGTATCTATAAATTATAAATAGTACAAAAATATACATCTTTTATATATACATATATGTTTATAATATATCTATGGATATAAACATATAGATATATTTTATTTTTATGCTATTATACACCCCACTTTCATTTCCTTACTCTGGTATGCATCTACTGCAGTGCATCTGATATATTTCTTTGAATATCTACATGCCTATGAAAACACATACAGTGTGCCTGGTGGTGGTAGTGGTGATGGTGGTGTGTGTGTTTAATTTGAATAAATATGTCACTATAGAACTTACGCTATATAATTATTTTTTACTTTAAAAAATTTAGTCATGTTGCCAGTCATCTACATAAATCTACAGGTACTAACTGCTACCTAATATGCCACAATGTACCTGCACAATATATTACTTTCTTCCTTATAGTAAAGGATCTCCAATTATATCCAATTTCCCTTTCTCATAACAATATTACAATGAATATTGTACATATATGTACGTTTCTGTGTGTGAGTTTCCCTAATATGTGTCTGGAAAAAGTTCGTCATATAGTAGGCACAAATTTAATTTCACTAAGTACTTCCAATGCAATCTTCTATTTCTCCTGTAATTCCATTCATTTGTTTGGGCATACCTAACCTTTAATCCTATTGATTTCATCAGAATTACTACCAATACCATCTTTCTCCCTTTATATTTGTTGTGTAAATTTCTCCTCTGCTCTCTACTCTCAACAATGTCTTTACTTTCCCCATACAATTTATTTATAGTTTCTCACAAACTAATTGATTACAGGTTACCTGTCTGATTTAATAACCTATCTAAAGATATCTTTAATTTAGAAAAGTATCTTAATACATAGCAGAAACTTTATTCAGAAAGTCACTATCTAATGGATTAAAAATATATTATCTCCAAATAGTATCCCTGTTTTTACTTCATTTAGACCATTAGATATTTGTTTCTAAATAAACTCTTAAATTGATTTTTGTAATTTTATAAATTCATTAAGAAATCAATTGTTGTTCCAATGGAAAGACCATTTTTACTTTCTCTTTGAGGCAAAATTACAAATTAAATTATTTTAGAATCTATGAGTTTAAGATGTGTTTTCTTTGACACCTTAATTATAACCAGAAAAGTTACTAACATTCTAACAGTGCCTCAATGTCTGAAAGTTAATTGTTTGTGTTATTTTCTATCATCATGTTTTTCCTCTTGATACATTTTACTAGTGTGACTCATTTGATCTGAAAAACTTTTTTGCTTTGTTTCTGAAATGTTTAGAGGCAGCAAATCTGATAAAATATTTTTAATTTTTCAATTTTTAACTTTTTTAAATTCTAAGCACTATTCTGCTTTCCTGTAAATAATTAAAGCATATTGTATTTTGTTTAAATAGGAAATTCTCATGTATCCAATTATTTTGAAAGATAAACATTATAGTTTAAACAACTTAAATCTTCGGTCACCCTAATAAAAAATGCATTAATCTTCTAAAGAAAGAACAGTATCCATCTTATATCTTAGACTGCTGATTTATTTTACAAAAGCAACTATTAAACATTTGGAAAGTTTGTGGGATTTTTTTCTAACAGAGTTGAGTGATACACATATTCTTTAATATAAATTTGATCGAGGACCATAATTCACACAATTGTTTTCAACTTTAGTAAATTTTTCATATGCTAAAAATCTTAATTGTAATTATCCTTGAAGATATTTGTATTTGTGGGGGGCACTGTTAGAACATACTAACAATTATAATTACTCAATTGAATTATGGAGAGACAAAAGACAATAAAGAAGACTTCTAGTTTGCAAAGGAAATAACACAATAATGTATTTCACCAGGGAGTTAAAAAAAAACAAAAACCAGTATCACCTATATTATAGGTATTGATTCCCATTACTGACTTTTTATTTAAAATGATGATAATATTGTCTATCTCTGGGATTGTGGCAGATTGGTTTCAAATAAAGAAGGAATAAACATATGTATTTTATATTATTATAATTTAAGATTTTTATTTTTAAGTAAAAGAATAAATTAGTTCAAATATTTTACCCAATTATGGAGATATAATTTATTAAGAATGATAAGGGAAATGTGGATACAATTTATAACACAACCAAGAGGATTTAAAGAATATATATTTGTGTTTAAAACCTTATACGTTTGTATATTTATGTATTTATATATTTTATATACAGTTATATATCATTATATATTTATACATAATTTATAATTTATATTTATATAATAAATTTCAATTTAATAATGTAATTATATCTCTAAAAATATATTAGGTCCTCAAACTAGCATATACATACTCCTGGTGGACAAAGGACATGGATTAGTGTATACATACTCCTGGTGGACAAAGGACATGGATAAACTTCAAGGTACTAATTTCCTTATATGTTCTTTTCAAAAAAATGATCTGCTTGAACAATTTTGAAAAGCACAAGTATAGTAAAATATTATAAATTTCTTTTGACAAGTAGAATGGAAATATTCAAAAGAGAAAAAAGAACAAAGTAAAATACCTGACTCTTAAGGAAAAGATTTATTTTGTGTTTTTATATACTTGTTGGGGGATATCAAATCACAATTCTATATAGATATGTGGATATAATGGTGTTTTATATTAATATAAAATTTGTATGTAATTGTATAGTTACACAATTACATATATGTAATTACAAAATATTTATTTTAAATTTTATAGTGATAAAATATAGATGTTAAAAATGTTTGAGATAGGGACATGGTTCCATAGTGTAGCAGTTAGCATGTCTGCTTTACATGCAGAAGGTCTTGGGTTCACACCCCAGTGGAGCCATAGTCCTTGTTCTACAGCCATGCCACCTTGAACAAGCCTGATGTCTGATCTTGGAAGCTAAGGAGGGTTGGGCCTGGTTAGTACTTGGATGGGAGACCACCTAGAAAGACCAGGTGCTATGGGCATAAATAATAATAAAAAAAAAAGTTTGAGATAGAGCATAGTTTTTCTAAATTGTGTTAAAAAAGCAAAAAAATTCAAAAACAACACAAAGAATTTTGACTTACACTTTTAAGTGTTAAGGCAAGTGCAGAAATATCTTATCTAGTTGCCCTTCTGATATCTTCTTTATCCACACTACTGATACCTTATCTATTCCTTCAAAATATTTTTAAAAAATAGTAAGTACCAAAAGGTCTGTCCTTGGAGAGACAGACAAAAACAGAAAGTGTGAATGTGCATATGTGTATATATAGAGAGAGGATGTATATATAAATATATGTACATTATACTTATTTAAAGCTGATAGGAAATATTCAAATTTGGTCATTTTTGTTTATATTACATTAAGTATCTAGATCCTCAAAATTCCTTCTGTACTTGTAATCGATATATAGCCATAACAGATGTAGCACACACTGTCAGAGTTCTGTCCAGGTCTCCTCATTTTTACAATTTCATTTTTTTAAATTTATGTTTTTATTTAAGTATAGTTGGTACACAGTCTATACTGGTTATATTAGTTTCAAGTATACACTATAGTAATTTGAAATTTTTATACTTTCAGTGCGATCATCCCACTAAATCTGGTGATCATCTGTCACCATATAAAATTATCACAATATTATTGACTATATTCCCCTTTCTCTTTTCATCCATCCTTTCACCCCCTCTCTTCTGGTAACCCTGCCTTTGGTTTCTGTTACAATCTCTTTATGCCACTTCTGCTGTGTGGCCCTTTTGCTTCCCATGGCCAGGTCACTATCTTGACTTTTTTTCAGAAAACTGGCTTCAAGCAAATGGAGCTTCTTTGCCTTTGAGGACAGAGAGAATTAATGTGGTCAGGAGGTTATCCCCAATCCACTTTCCACTCATTTTTATCTTAGATGGGTTCAAGTGTATGGAAAGTCAGCTTCCTTCCTTCAAACAAGGACTACTCTGCGGCATAATTTACATTCCTACGCTCCCCTGCAAGATCAGATTGAAGCCACCCTCCCTAGATTGTCCCCAAAACATCACTCTTCCTTGTTTTTTTCCCCTGTCCCTTGTCGTTTTTCCTGCCCTCCCAGGAAGGTACTGAGAATAATTTTGAAATAAATTGCCTCCACAGAAACTCACTACTCAAAGTCAGTTTTCTGGGGAACTCAGTTTAATACAATAGGTCTCATGAAATGATTGAAAAGGAGTTCCCTAGTTTACTATCAATAGGGAGATGTTTAAAAGTGTTACAAAGGTAAAATTATATATTTTTATTGTTAAAAGAAGTTAGATTTAAGCAGGACCAGGTCAGGCTAGTGAAGTACTTAATCTCAGAGACAAAATTTTAAGGTCACCAAAAACCTTAATAATTAGGAAAAGTAATAGTTTAATGTAATATTTTAAAAATAAGTTTATACAAAATCCATGATGTAAAACTAACCCACATTTTAATTAAAGATGGGATCAATGTTACTAATGTTTACCTTTGCTCAGTCTCCAATATGGTTTGGCGTGACTGTGTACTTTGACTTCAAGAAGCTAGAAAAAGAAGGTCAAAAGAAACCCAAAGGAATACAAAGAAAGATATAAGGATAAGAGCAGCAATCAATGCAACTGAAAACAGAAAAATAATAGAGAAAACTAATGAAACAAAATGCTGAGTTTTTAAAAAAGAAAATTGATAAACTTTTAGCAAGACAGGCAAAGAAGTAAGGAAAAGATATAAACTTTGAATAACTGTAATAAAGAGGGAATATCATTGCAGACCGTGAAGACATTAAAAGGATACTAAGGAAATACTAGGACAACTCTATGCAAATAAATTTGACATCTTAGAAGAAATAGATCAATTCCTCAAAGAATACAAATGACCAAAACTCACCCAAAATAAAATAATCAGAATGATATAAAACTATTAAAAGATTTTGAATTGATAATTTAAAAATTTCCAATAACAAATTAAAGCCCAAATGATTTTTCTGGAGAATTCCACTGACCATTTAAAGAATTAACACCAATTCTACACAACATTTTCCAAAAAAAAAAAAAAAAAAAAGGCAAAACTTCTCAATTCTTTATAACAGGCTGACATTGACCTCATACCAACACCAGATAAAGGCAACACACACACACACACACACACACACACACACACACACACACACAGAGAAGAAAAAAAATAGAAAAGAAAAAAAGAAGACAAAAGAGAAGAAGTCTGCATACCAGGTTTCCTGGTGAAAATACACATAAAAATCTTAGATAAAATACTTCCAATTCAATCTATTATATATACAGCATGATTGAGTAAGATTAACTCTGGGAAGGCAAAATGGATACAATATTCAAAAATTCATTAATTTCTCTTATTAACAGAATAAAGCCAACTTCATTAGAAATTCATTTTTTGGCCCGATAAACTATACTAATTTATTCAAATTTAAACAAAGCTCTGAAATGACAGAATATGGTTTATAGACTGGACGGATTTGTCAATTATGATTGTTATGTTTTTCTTAAGAACTCAAGCTAGTGTGAAGAAAATAGGACATAATTTTAATATCGCCACTGACTAAAGCATAAGACATTAAATAACCTGTTTTTTTCCCTTAAATCACTGCTTATGTATTGATGGAAAATAATTTTATATATAATATAGTTACACTTTCTGCAGAATTATAATGTGTATGCTTTTTTATCTGGAATATATTTTCACGATAGCAAAATAGGTCAACAATTTTATCCAATAAATACTAAATCTATATTCTGCATTTTGCAAGAAGTGCTTGCATTTGACAACTATAATTATGTTTTTGACTTGCTGACTTAAAATGATCTAGCAAATCTTAGCAAACTGCTTTCCCAGCTCTAAATAGAAATCACAGTTCAGACATTTATCTGAGATTTTCAAGTATTTGCAGAAATCTTTTTAAAATGTTTTAGGACATTATTAAATCTCATCAATATTAATTCTAAATGTCATTATTCTAAATTAACTTTATCATTAATATTTGAGAAAAGCATTGCTATGATATTTAGAAATTTTCCATTATATGATAAATGTCATAGTATTAAGATCAATTTAAACAAAATCGCTATAAGAACAAACAAAATGTGACTAATAAAGGCATTAAAAGATGAAACTAAGGAAATGTATGGTAACATTATTTTCTCCATGTCAGTCAGTAGACCCTTGATATCTACCTACTGAATAGTCATAGATTTTAATATTCAGAGATGTCCCTGTAGGTTCCAATTGCAGAAATGTGTCAGGTTTTTGAAATGTGATATTGAATCACAATTCTGAAAAGTAGAGTGGATATGTAAGTAACTTAGCCAGTAAGTGAATCTAAAAGCCCACCATCATACTGGTTTGAATATAAGGGAAAGTAGAGAACTCTAAGGAATATCTATTCATTATGCAGATAAATACACAGAAATGATAAATATTCCCTGAGAATGCCCAATGCACAGCTCTATCATGAATCTAGACAATTTTATAGGAAGCCCAGGTCATGCTGAGGATTCTCTGTAAAACGAGCAATGGAGTAATCTTAGCAAATTAAGCGTTGGCTTTAAAAGTAGGATGTGGTATAATTACAGAAAAAGAAATAATTTGGAAGCCATATTAACAAGCCCAGTGTGAGACAGGAAAAGGTGTACAGCATCAGTCACATGGCATTTCAAGGAGAGATTAGTCAGAGGAGATTTGAATGGCCTAATACTAGATATACAATGTGCGAAGGAAAGTAAAGAAAAGCTCTGAAAGCAAAGCTTAAAGACAGATATAAGTGATTTCGTTGTTGATTTACATGAAGGCATGTGAGGACTTTTAGCATTACTACCTAGAATCTCTTCATCAATCTGATTTTGTGTTTATGAAAGAGGAGACATGTATTAGCAACTGACTGGAAAAGTCATGCTGTGGTCAGTCAAAGGCTGAATAGGAGAAAATAATTATGAATCTTGTTATACATTTATATCCAAATGGCTTTGAATGCTGATTCAATATAAGTAAAGGTAAATTGGAGCAAAAAAAAAAAAGAATTATTATCAATACACTAAGCATTTCAGTGAATCCATATGGAGGATTGAAACACAAGAATTTTGTCATGGAGCCTAGGGGTAGGGAATAAAATTTTCTGCCAAGCACTCAGATGGGAAAATTAGAATAAATTACTACACTACTAGATGGACCTTGACCTGAAGGAATTCATGTATTTCTAAACTGGCAACTTTTCTATGGGGATTTTCTTTTTAAAGCTGAGAGGAAACATGATAAAATCCAGGCTCTCATTTTCCATGGTTTGTAGAGACATTCTATGAAATGATAGCCTACCTCTTTACACAAGGACTGTGCCGCCCCCTTCTGGAAAAAGAAAAATTCCACTGAGAAACTTAAATTTCTCTTCCTCAGCTAGCCATTTGAGTATAAGGTCCATACTGTATCCCCATTACCAAAAATAATGTCTGCATTAGAGTAGACAAAACAAATCACATCTCAAAAATTCAAATCCTATTTTAGAATTCTTCGATGGCTTGACATTGTTACGGGAATCTCAACTCCCTGACATGGGATTAAAATTTCTCTATAATCTGATTCTAACCAGTCTTTCAAGCCATAGCATTTGGCTTGCACATCATTCAGGCTTTGCTTTAGTCTGCCTTCTAGAATGTTTCCAATTACATACTTTCTGCCCCTATGTCTTCTCACAAATGGTCTTCATTCCCTAGAAAACTTTTCTCTCTTCTATCTATCCTCCCTAGTCAAAATCTTTTTTCATCTTTTCAAATAAAAACCAATGACTAATTCTTCTGTGAAGTTTTTACCAGTATTCCATATCAAAAGTTGTTTGCCTTTTCTAATCCTTCATACTGTTTTGATTTCTTTTACATTATTATAATTTACATTACTACCTTTCTATTACATTTACATTATCTACCTAACTAGATTTTTCTTGTTCATCTTTGACAGAGATCACTTCTTATTCATCTTGTATCTATATTTTTCACAAAATGCCTAACCCAAAATGTGTCATTCAATAAAATAAATGCCGAGTACATTATTTTGCTAAATCGTAAGTAGTACTTTATATTCAAAGTGTGTTAGCTGAGTTGAAATTATTCAGCAATGTAGATGGATCACAATATCAGATTGAATAAGGTTTATAACACCAGGGGAGGCATTAGCAATTTTCATTAATTATATTCCAGACAGCTAATGATAATCATTAATCACAAAATCATTCTATAAAAATGTTAAAATCTAAAGCATGTTCTCTGGCATTTTTGTGTGGTGGACTAAAAATGACTCCCAAAATGTTCATGCCTTAATTCTTAGAACCTGTAAATATATTACCTTACATGTTAAAAAGAATTTTGCAGATGTAATTCAGTTAAGAATTTTGAGAAGGTAAGAGATTATCCTAGATTATTCAGGTAGGTCCATTGTAATCACAGGGGCTCTTACATAAGCAAGGCAAGAGAAAGAGAGTTGGAAAAAAGGAGATGTGGCGATAAGAGCTGAGGTTGGAAACACTTTAAAGATGGAGGAAGGGGCCATGATCCAGGAAATACAGGTGGCCTCTAAGAGCTGAAAAAGGCAAGGAAACAGATTCTCCCTTGGCACTTTAGAAAGTAACATAGCCCTTCTAGGACACTGATTTTAGCTAAATAAGACCTATTTCAGACTTCTGAACTCCAGAACTATAGGATAATAAGTTTGATGTTTCAAGGAACAAAGTTTGTGATACTGTCCTATAGGAAACTAATACAGGTGTTTTTCAAGTATTACGTTGTGGCTTTTATGCATATCAAGCCTATGAGCATAACTATAGTTGGATAAACATATAAATTATGACACATTTTATGTTTTTCAGATGGCATATTACTATCTTTATTTTAAAAACATAACCTAGAATTATTATATAAATGTTAGGTCATTAAAATAAATTATAATCAAAATGGAGTATTTAACCATTAGAGCTGTAATATTAATTTTCCAAGTAAAAGGATGATTTTTAAAAAGCTTGTAGAACAATAAAGTTATGCCTCTATATTTACCCATGACAAATAACTGGTCTTCATTTACTTTATTATTAGGCAAATTATTAACAATTGTCTATGAATTAAATATAAGTGTGTAATAGTATAGTTATTAATTTTAGTTAAAATTATTTATTGATGCATTTTCTATAAGGTTCAACTTTTCCTGCAGATATATCAGGTATCAAATGGCCAATTGGAATATTCACCTACCGTTGCACAAAGAAATAACTCAAATGATATTTTCTCAAGCTTACAGTTTTAGTAGAGTATGGCATATATCTCAATGGGCCACTATATGTAATAGTTAGTTCTATATTTTTACTACTTACACTTCAGTTTGTGCGTGTGTCTATGATATTTTATATAGTGTCAGAAATTTGTAAATATATTATTTTCTCTAAATCTATACTTTAAATTTTCAAATGAGTTTTGTTTTTATTGCTGTGGGAGCAAAAACTTTAACAAATAAAATATCTTTAAATATGTAATTTGAGTTAAGTAAAAATGTCATTGCATATGTAGATTTTTGTTTTAAAGGTCTTCTTTATTTTAGAAAAATAACCTGGAACACTAAATCATATGTAATATACCACTGATAATAGTGTATATATTTAATGTGAATAAATTATCTCTTCTTCAAGTCAGAGATAGTGAACTACTTCTTTCAACTGTCAAGGTACCTTTCTGGTAAAAGAGATTGTCTTCTTTCATAGAGATTAAGAGGCTTCTCTAGGAAGGAATGAGAACTGCAATTCCACTCTTGTTAAAGTGCTTATTTTTTTTCGAAATTAATTTAATACACTAGTAATATTTACCACTTCCAAAATCACATTTATCTTTTTCACCTATAATTTTCTATTATTTTCACTTACTCAAAAATACTCATAAATGTTTCACTTCACAGTATAAATGTTTCAATTCACTTCAGCACCGTTTTGGTTATCAGGAGATCCATCCTTTAATTACTTCCCTTCCTTTCTATCTTAGTTCCATTATTTCTATTCTCCATTTGCTTGCTCATTTCTTTTATTACTTACCAGGAAAAAAACAAATCCTAACTGTGTGTATGCATCATCTTCACCTGTACACAGAGCTGAGCACTGATTAAGAAAATCACACAACCAGGCAGACTGATATTTCTGTGAAATCATAATTCAAAAACTCAGTGATGTCCTTCAATTCTGTCATCTTTCTTATACAGATCATTTGAAAAGTTAAAATAATCAGATGATAAATCCCTCAACTTCCTATGTCCAGTTCCTAAAATAAATGTATCTAAACCTACTGGCTTCTTTCTTCATGTGTCCATGGAGAAGTTATGCCTCCTCTTCCCAAAGACCAGTACTTCAACATGTAATTGCAATCTGTTCACTCTCATGTTATCAGCGGTTTTGCTCTTTTACAACTATCTCCTCTTTATATTGCATTATCAATTTCCTTGTCTTCAATTTCATTCATTCAGAAAAATCCCCTCGTCCACCCATTATAAACAAACAAAACTAGATCCTGCCTGGGGAAACAAACCAAACCAAATCACTTAATCAAAACCTCCTTAATGGTTTGACTATAATCCCAGTACTTTATCTTGATCCATAGGCACTAAATGTTCTTGGACCTGTTGATATTTCCAACCTCAACTAATGTCATTTTGCTCCTTGTTCACTACATCTTTGCCACATAGCTTTTATATTCTTCAAACACTGAAGTGCTTCAACCGGTGAGCATTCCTGAGAGCTCCAGTAGCTATGGGCATTATGGCCTTTCCTGAGCAACCTAGGAAGCCAAGCAGTCCTGTTTTAGAGTCCTTCCTTTCCCCTACTTTATTACCTGCTGCTGCCAGATTCCTCTGGGGTACAAGATCCTAGTAGTAGCTCCCCCACTCTAAATTGTGCCCTTGGGCCATGGTTTGTCAGGGTGTACCTCAAATGATAACTCGAAACTAATTTAAATCTAGTGAAAAAAATGAGAAGAGGATGATTTCTTAATGTTATAATCTTTGAGCTGTGAGCCACTGTGTCTTTAGTGATGCCAATCAGATGCTTGGTTACCAAATCCAGGATTATTTGTAATCTAATTTCCAATCTAATTAGTCATAAACAGAACACGGATGTTGGAAAGGATAGCAAGGACTCTCCCATGGTACAAGAGATACAGAGAGAAAGGGATATAAGCCAAGTCAAGGTAAAGGAAGAGGAGAAATCTTGAGCTTCCGTGGCAGGGAGAGACAGCCAGGGGGTGCAGAAGCAGTAGCAACAAGAAGTCAGTCTGCACCATCTCTTCTCCTCAAGCTGCTCTCTGCTGTCGTGTGAGCATAGTGAGTACCAAGAGGAATGGGCTTGTCACTCTCAGATTCAGATGGATTTTAATATCAGTGCAACTAAAGAACACAGTGGGCCATGTATGCGGAAAAGATATTTAACAGGTTCTGAATTAGACATCAGATGGCTCTCCTTCAAAGTGACCTTTGACTCTCCTAGATCCTGTTCCCTTTATGAGTGCACAATTTAGAAAGTGTCAAGCAATCAAAGGCAAATGACCAAACATACACAAAAATGAGGCCTAAAGGAGTAAAGTTTATTAGGTGACTCTCACAGAGAAGAAATAGCATTAAGTATGAGTCTTGTTATATGCTTATTTCATTTTGAATGAACACATAGGGAGCTAACAAGGCTGGACATCAGACTTTAAGAAAGAAAGTCTGATCCTTGGACTGTGAGCTGCATGAAACACTAGTCACTCCTTCGTTGGGATCAGTTACTGGAAGCCACCAGTAGTAAGACATGACAAACACCAGGTACCAACCCTCTCTACCTGTCAGCTTTTATAAATAGGGGAACACAAGTCCATCCCTTCATATGATCATAGGGCTGTTGTAAAACCTTAGCTATAACCAGTTTTCATGGAGTTTTGCAGGAGGCCAGACTCTTTTAGGGGGAGTCTAGCCTACAGGAAAATTATTTTTGGACAAGTTAACCTTCACTTTCCCATAGATCATCTCGTTCCAGTGAACATATAAAAGCTAAAGGGCTGGAAGGAAGATAACCAGATATCTGGGGATAGAAATACTGAAAATAAGTCAAAATATATTGTGAGAGTACAGACCTCCTAGGAAATGGTATAGAGGGAAGGCAATGAATTTGCAGAATGACTGACAAGGCCACAGCATGTTAATGGCGATAACCTGCTGAAAGCCCTATAGGCAAACTTAATAATATCAACCTGCTATGTGAAGGGACCAGTGAAAATGAAAACCATAGCAGCAGTATCTAAGCAGATCTTTGATCTCTTAAAATACAGAGAACAGTAATTGGTGACCTAAAATACCTACGGGTTGATTATAAAGGGAATTTATTTATGAGGCAGGAGTTATAGCAAAACCTAAAAGAACTAATCAGCACCTTAAACTTGCAAGTGGGTCAAATTTGTGTTCACTAAAATAAGAACATCAGATCTGCCTTCTGGAATTCTCAGACAGACTTTCATACTTGGTAGATTAAGGTGGCTGCATAGGTATGAAGTGACTAGGACACAGAGGGCATGATATCATTCTGCTCTAGCACAGGAGTATGTAATTGTAATATTGAAATATGGAATCTCCACTGAAAAATGCTTAACGAAATGAGGGATTTTGTTATCATTGTTGTTATCTCACATAACATTAGGTCTAGAGGTAGCAGAGTTACAGTTAGTGGTTCAATAATTTCCATAAAATGTCTACTTTCCCATGTTTCTACTCTGCTATTATCAGCATGTTGGTTTTGATCTTCAAGTTCGTACTCTCTTATATAAATGCCTATAATGTTTCCAGGTACCTTAGTGCCACAAATTAAATGCCCAAATGCCAGAATGGGAGAAGGAAACACATCCTTTCACTGTGACTCTTTCTAAAACTAAGAAAATGCTTCAGTATCTACCAGTACATTATGCTTTGCCTCAAACCTCATCAGTAAGAATTAAATTACACTCCTGTTCTCAAAGCAAGCACTAGCAAAGAGAAGGAAATTACCAAAATTTTAATTTTGTTATGCAGGTATTTCTCCTAGCTGTCAAATAGTTTAATACAACTGAGATTCTTTTTGAAAAGAAGGGTAGAGGGGTGAGACACAGAGAACATGGAAAGGCCACTGGATCAACTGTTAAATGTGTCTGCCACAGACTGTTTCCATGATAAATCAACAGCACTTGCTACATTCTTTAAAGGATTTGTTTTAATATTTCGATCTTATGGTTATTTAATTTTTGTTTCTTTACTAAGCGATAACCACCTTGGCAGTGAGGCTATCTTATCTTTGAAATGACCGCAATATCTAACACAATGCTAAACAGAGAACAGTTCCTCAATAAGCTAATACTTCATATTTCTTTAAAAATGATATGCAGGTATACCTCATTTTGTACAAGATAATGCTCTTCAAAGTTGTGAGCAAACTAATGCTTATAAATTAAATCTTTATTTTTCCCAGTTTTTATTATAATTAATGAAGCCTGCTCCACATTAATATTTAATTGGTAGTCTAATATTTTAAATATAACCTGTTTTCCTCATGTATCTTTGTTAAGCAATTAATGATCTGAAAATAAATAAATGGATATATGAAGAAAATCCAAGAATTAAAGGAACTTTAAATATTTTTATAAAATAAAAATGGTTTTGTATCATGAAGTATTACACTGAAAGCAGAGCTTTTAAAATAGGTTCTAAGTGTGCTTCGACACACTTACATTAAAATATTAGAATTTGGATTCCAAATACTCATATAATTTGATTTTGATGTAAGGACTTATAAATTTAAACCAGAGATATAGAATTACTACACTACTGGGTAATGCTTAAAATTCATATCAAAGCCAGGGAAATATAAATAACACTCTTCCTGTCCATATTCTCCTTGAAGGTTGCTTATACTCACACCATTTCTGTATTCTTCTAAAAGGGCACTCAGACAATTTCAAAACTGAAATAGGCTCTAATTATCCTGTAGTCAAACCTAATGTATCATTACAATCTTTAAAGGTGTTACATATACATTAATATCACATATATAATAGTATCATATAGGCATTACTATCACACATAGTAGTATCACAAAGATACTGATTAGTAGAAAAAAATCAAAATCACTATAGTTAAAAAACAAACAATATAATCATATGATAAGTTATACTGGTTTTAAATAAAAACATTTTCTCTGAAATAACCATTTTATGATATGTACTTGTATGTTAAAGTTTTTCAAAAACAACATGTTATAGTTTATGGGTTTTAAATACTAATAAGAAAGTTTTTTAAAGAATACCCCAAGGTGGAAGTACGTATTTGAACGTTTGATTCAGGATGGAAAAGTTTAAAAAAAAAAAAAGGAATGTAAATATTATGAAAACCATGTGTAAGAGTAAAAGTTTTAGAAGAAAGAATGCATCTTTCTCAAAACCTTGGAACTGAGTTATCATGTTTTGACATTTTTGGCTCCATTCACTGAAATCCCTTGCTGTCTTTTTCCTGTTTGTAAAAATAATTTCTGAAAATTACCTAAAAAAATGGCCATTGCCTAGTCAAGCTGTTCTATTTGAGGAGGTTGTTTAAGGAAGTTGCCAACAACAAAACAAACTTTTGTTTTTAATTTTTATTTTTAATTTGAGCACGATAGTTAAATAAATAGAAATTACTTCCAAAGTCATATTTTATTACGCAGAGCTGACAAAATTCCAGTCCAAACAGATGTATGATTTAAGAATCTAGCCAAATGAGCAGATCACTCAGTGCTACACTCCACCCCTTTATGGGGCTGAGGATTGGAGTAGGGGGTAGATCGTGCCAATGGAAGAGCATGTAAGGACATGCTGTATTTGAAAAAACAAATTTACTGCAATATTAAATTTTACCTCTATGAAGAAGTATCATACTGGCATTTTCAAAAGGTGTAGGAAGAGTGCAAATACGTGTTACCCTGTTTCCTATAGATAACTTTGACTCCATATTAGAGTCAAGTGGGGAGGCCTAAAAATGCCTAGAACCCATCCTCAGATATTCTAATCACTTGGTCCATGGTGGGCTCTGGCCATGTGTAATTTTAAGAAGCCGTGTCAATATTCACAATCTCATTCAGGACAGAAAAAACAATCCACCTCACCCCAGCCCTAAGAGTTAATTTTACATATCAACTTGATAGGCTAAGGGATACCCAGAAACATTGTAAAAAAACATTATTATTTCTGGGTATGTTATTGAGGGTGTTTTGGACATAACTCAAAAGATACTAAAGTACTAGAACAATAACCTTAGCACCATGAGATAAAAATATTACATAGGAATTCAGAGATATATAGTGATTCTTCCATCTTACTCCACTCTTTTAATTAATTAATTGGTTTGTGTCTATTTGAGTTTCAAAACATCACCTATATGTATGAACCATTTTTATAATTTCATGTTACCCACCAAAAGAGGCATCGTCACTCTTCACCTGGAAAGACTTCATATTTTCATCATTAGAGAGCGGCTTCCAATTACAGATTGTCTTCAAACCCTAGCTCCAGGATTATTAGATATCTTGGGGAATTTATTCTATGTTACTGTGCACCAGTTTATTTGTAAGCTAATGCTACCTGTACCTTATAGGGTTGTTGTTAAGTTAATATCCATTAGCACTAGAAGAGTGCCTGTCACATACTCAGCGCTCAGTACATTTTAGCTATTATTCCAAAACATCTCCAAAAGGCCTGTGCCCTCTCCAGGTTATGTCTTGAAAACACATATCAACATTCTCAGGTTTTTTCATAATTATATTGACATTTCTAATCTGCTCAAGAGGAGGAAAAACTGGAACTTGGCATTTTACCTCCATGCCTTATCTCTGTCTTTTATTCCAGTCCCACAAACTCCTGGAGCTAAAAGGGATTTCAGTGTTGCCTCCTATCACATCCTCAGTTCTCTCTTATCATATGTGCTAAAGTGTAAGTCCTTTATGGCTGGCTGTTGATATTAAGAAGAGCTTAAGAAATTGAGTTTAAAAAGTTCTTTCACAACAATATCTTTCTTTTAAAATATTCCCTTGCCACGGACTCACAAATATGTTTCTAGATGCCAAACATCAAATATTTACTCTGTTTTTCTGCATTTGTGCTCTATCAATCCTGAAGCTCCCTGAGGTAAGTGAGTAAGAAAAATCATGAATGATTTATTCTTTGACTTTTTAATAAAAACAGTTTAATGCTAAATATAACTCTTAATGAAAAACAGTAATAAGTTTATTACAGTCCTAGTATTTCTGGGTATAGATTAATCTTGAAAAGATTCAAATGCTAAAATTTTGTCATTGTAATTTTAATAGCCTTATATTTAATAAAAAGTCATCATTGGAATTTATCTTACCCTGTGTATCCAAGATGCAAGCTGGGGTATGGAGTGTGAAAAAGTAGGCAAGAAAAGACTTAATTTTAACATGAAAGAGAAAAAAAAAAAGTAGAATCAGAGTTCTAATTGGCTCAAGTACAATCATCTGGACAATTTCCTGAGATCTTTCTGTATGAAAATGATGATGATAATAATACCTAATACTTGAGACTTGTTGAGAGTGAAATGCGATAGTGTGTTCAGCTCTCTTGTCACATAGATAGTACATTGTGAATGCTCAGTAACTGATAGCAATAAGATAATTATTGTAAGAATAGTAATACATTAATGTTTTTTAGGAGGAGAATATAACCACTTACAGGAAGGGAAAAGTGACTGTAATTTACATTTCCCACCTAATTTAGTGAAATAATGTTTCACTAAAGCATAATTTGCTTTAGAATAGGCCGCCTTTTCTGTATTTGATTATTTTCCATTGTTAATTACCAAAGAACTTTGAGAAACTTTCAGTTCTATTTGATATTTTCATATATCACAGATCTTGAAAATAGTTGACATTAGATATCAATTAATCTTAGATTACAGTACTCTTCAACAACCCAGTGAAATCTATGACATTATCTCCAGAACAATACAAATATATATGAAAGCATTATAGTAGATTTTCAGAATATCTGAAGCTTATCTATGTGTACATTAACAGTCTATAGCCCATAAGCCAAGAAAACCCTACCTTTGTTAATAGAAATATTTCACAAAAGTTTTTTTTTTAATTTTGGCTCTGATTTTCAGTATTATATAATTATGCAATCAAGTTATATATGTAATTGAGAAAAATTCTGTAAGTTATATAAGAAAAAAATCACAAAATTATATCATGTGTGTGTGTAAGACGGAGAGAGAGAGAGGAAGAGAGATGGGGCAACTTCATCTGAAGTTTTTTTTTTAGAGTTATATATAATTTTAAAATTAATTGCATTTATTGAAGTGATTTTTAGTCTACTTAAAGAATAAGTCACACACTAATCATAAAATTGTTGAACATGGTGGATAATGAATTGACCCTCCAAACTGGACACTTTACTATAAAATTACAGTGAGTTACTCATTTAGAAATATACAAATGTATCAAATGAATGAAAGGGCCAATATAGAAACATTCTACCAATTTTAGGATTTGAAAATGGGCTATCTCAAAGCATTAGAAAAAAAAATGGAAGTAATTATACATTTAGCTAACCTCTAGGGGAAAAGAAAGTTGGATACCTACCACACAACCTTTGCCAAAATGTATACGAGATGAGCTAAAAACTATCAGTGCTATGGTAAAAGCACAACAAAACATATGTGAATATATAATTTTGGATCAGGTATTACTTTTAGAAGAAGATTTTTAAAGTTACATATCCTAAGTCACAAATTGGTGGCAATCAAGACAGCAGTAACTTGCAGATCTTTTTTGTTTGCCATTCAAAGGTTTTTTTTTTTTTTTTAACTATACAATATTTAAACATTATAACATTTCCAATACAAAAATAATTAACTAGTTTTTTTTGGAAAAATAACCAGACTATATGGAAAGAATGACTAATACTTCCATAGTGCTAACATAAAGTGGAGCTGGGTTCAGAGACTCCTGTTAGAAAGGGGCAAAAGGTATCTAGTAAATTGTATCCCTCCCATACTCTACTTCACTTCTTTTACTTCCCGCCAGTACTCTGTATGTTTTTAAAATTGAGATCCTGATAGACATCATGTTTAAGCAAAATATTATAAATCAATATAAAAGCAGCAAAAAAATGAAAAAACATTTTTAAGATCTATGATGACTTAATATCCTTATTATTAAAAACAAATCTCAAGTGAAATAGAAAATAAATATTTCATTACAAAAGTAATCCAAGGCAGTGATGCAAATATCAATAAACATAGGAAAACATATTGTAGCTCATTAGTTGTTGAAGAAAAAATTAACTTTAACTTAAAGCAATGATATTTACCAGTTTAACTTATAAAAATAATTGGCCAAGTATGCAAATGTTTTGTAGAAGAATGATTATTGAAATATTGGATAAAGTAAAGAACTGACAACAAGCATATAACTGACATATATGGTGGATTAAAATACACATAAAGAAAAAGAAGGTTGTGAGAATGGGCCCCAGGTTTCTAACATAAGCAAATAGGTAAAATATGTCATTTCGCCTTGAAATAAGAAACAAATTCACCTTGGGACATTTGAAATTTGTGGCATATGTGAGATGGAGTTGCCAACTTACTTTTAAATCTATAAGACATTCAGGGGAGAAGTATATTGATTTAGGAAAGTAAATGGTAATTGAAAGAGTGAGAAGCTCTTAAACAGGGTAGTACCTTGAGAAACTGAAGTTTTTTGCTGAGTGAAGGGAAGGAGGGAGGGAGAGAAAGAGAGAGAGAATACACAAAAGAGGATATATCATGAATCAAGGAATTAAGTTACTTGAGAAGGCTGGACAAGTAGAGGATATAGCAGCCTTGATAGTAGAAGAATATTTCTTCCATTGTAATGAGCAGGAAAGAAAAAAGGGATGATCATAGAGATGTTTGTAAGGTGATGTCTTCAGGTAGAGGGAGTCCTGTTGTCTTTGTTCTGTAGAAACCTTTGATGGAAATTTGAGGAAGGAGAGGTAAAGGTTTGAATGAAGTGGAGAAAGTTTGAAAATGTTCACTAAGAAGAATGGGGAAAAGAACTAGCCAAGAAGACAGAAAAGGATTCCAAAAGCACTGAAAGATAGATTAAAGTTAGAGGAGGTTGTTTTATATTTGTATAAATGTGCATGTTTACTCAATTTTTCTCCAACACATATATCACTTTGGGCACAAGCACAAAAAGGCAAGACAGTTGACAAATACATGTAATGAAAACAATTGTGAAAGAATTGAAAAAAAATTGAGATGTTTGCCAGTAAACTCTGAATTAAGAAAAAATGGAAAGAGACAAGTGAACTGTGGAAAGTAATGGGAAAATAGGACTGGGGGCTCAGTAAATTGAAGAACACATACCCTGGGAAAAACTAAGATGGTTGAAAAGATAGGAGGCCATGGACACAGAAAATATTCTGAGCTTAGATCATCAGCAGTGGTGGAGATAAATCAAGTAATGAGAATTCTAGGTATGTGACTGTACATGTGAGTTCCTAGAAAGGCCTGGAATAGTAGGTCATTAGAGATGAAGCCATCCATGAACTAGGAACAAGAACATTGAAGTTTTTTCATCCCTGTTTTTTTAACTCTCCATAATTATGGTGGAATGGAGAGAAGAAAAAGAATGCAAGCCAAGCATTAAACTCTGAATGAAATCAAAAGATGTGATCGAAGGATATATAAATGTCAACAAAATGAAGAGACAGAATGAGGCAGACAAATGACAGTAAACCTTCAAAACTAAAGCTTTAAAATGTATTTATTTTTTAAAATCCCTCATGCTAGTGATTTCTCAAGAAAATGATGATTTTTTATTAGCTTAGCAATGAAAAAAAAAAATAACAACATTAGCTTAAGTGATCATTATCCTTCCTTCTTTCTCCACCCCGCCTCTCCTCATTATTTGTTTCCTGCTCTGGAAGTAAGAACTCTTGATAGTTCATTTCATACTAGACATTATTTTAGGTGGTAGGGGACCACTATGTCTTCCATCATTACAGGTTGGGGGCTTCCTGGATGGAAGACTCTGGGATAAAGTTTAGAGTCCAAAGTGGTTATTAGGGAGGCCCTTGAGGTATGACAAGGAGGCAAAGGATGCAGGATTAGGTAGAGGGAGAACACAAGTTGAAATTGTCATTGGATGATAGCCTTGGTGGACCCCATGGTAGAGCTCTGTAGCTAAAATGAACCATGAGAGGTACTCTGGCATGGGCCTTTTTATCTGTTGTTACCAGTCATTTTATGTGAGTTATCCTAGAAAGAATACAACCTTGGGCCAGACAGATGTCTCCCTCTAAGGCAATCCTGGTGGTTGACACCTGTCTGCCAACACATGTCCAGAAGATCAGGCAAAATGCTCCTTCTTGAAGAGAGATTATTCAGTGCAGAAGAACCTATGTATCAAGTGTCATCACACTCATGTTTCACTGAATAGGAATCATAAAAATTATTGATCTTATGTACCTTGTACCTAGCTGCTGGCAATTTAGTTATTGATATGCTCTATCATAAGTGGATGGAGTCATTCATTCGCTAAAGTATGAATATATTATGTTAAATGTCACAAAAACACCAATGTTATGCTTTGAAATAAAACTATTAACTGCTTGATTTTCTTGGGATACACCTGATGAGTTGAAATTGACCTGAGATTAATGATTTGTAGCAAACATACCATGAAAAATGAGCAAAGATGCTACACAGACTCAATAAGTACTATAAACTGAATTAAACATGAGAGATTTATACACACAGTCCTATTGAGTGATGATAAATAACAAACAGGGGTTATAATTATGTTTTCAATTTTATAATCAAAATTCCTGTGATTAACTTTTTATCATTCATACTTTTTTCTAATGTAAGCCTTTTTAAATCTTCCAATTAAAATATTCTAAGTGACTAAACAAGTAATTAGTGGCAAGCAAAAAATAATTAAGATATGTCTTAAAAACTGTCATTTAGATTTTTTTCAATATGCATTTTTTGTCAACATGTAATCAGAATACAGATGATCGAAAGTAATATTGATAATATTATAATAATTTCATGTTAATAAAAATGCCAAAGAAGACTTTACTTCCTTAAAAGCTTGATTATTTAAAGTATTTTATAGTTGGTTATGCTAGAGAAGATCACTTCTAACACGAATGAATCACACCATATGTATGCCAAATGCATTGAAAGTCAGTATGTTATGGAAGAGAAATTGAAATAATGACCAGAAGTTCTAATGTAAATCATTTATACAAACGTGCAAAACTGATGTTGGCAAATATAGAAAACCATACTTGTCCTTTTGTTCCTGACCTGAAATTACTCTAGAGTCAAATAAACTTATAGTTGTGCTTCTGAAGTTGTGCCGCTATCATCAGTTTAACTGTGCATTTGTTTTCATCATTAGTTCCACCACAAGACTGATATTTATGAGTGAATTTAAGTGGTACAGGTGAACAGAAAGCCTGAAGTAGCTTTCTAACACATCTCTCTACCTCTAGTTCTATTTCCATTCTTTACTAGATGGCTTACAGTCATTTCAACTTATTTATCTATTTCTTCATTTGTTCATTTATTTAATATTCTTTGTGCAGAGTGTCAGCTGTATTCTAGAGATATACTTCCAATTACAGTAGCCCTATGTAGCTATTTAAATTTAAGTTAATAAAAAATTAATTGAATTAAAAATTTAGTTTGATAGCCAAACTAGCCACATTTCAGGTGCTCAGTAGCTATGTGTGGCTGGAGGCTATTGTATTAGCAAGCAAAGATACAGAACTTTTCTATTATCATAAAAAGTTCTATTGGTCAGCCCTGTTCTAGTGCCTAGAAATTCAGAGATAGAAGTTGAAATCTTTTTCATGAATGAGACCATTAGAAGAAAGTACAATATAAACATCCTCAAAGTACTTTTTGATAACAAAGAAAAGGCACCTAAATGAAACGGAAGAGGGATATGGAATCAATAAAATGATGCTTGAATTGGATTTAGTTGGTAGCTGAGGGGTTGAAGGGAGGGCATTACAGGTGTAGGGAATATCCTTTGCAGTGCTTATGGACAAGAACAAAAATAAGATACTTTCAGGGATATGCAAATAATTTGAAATGGTTAGACTATAAAGTGATCTTGGATGAGGTTGTCCAAACATGTCTTGTGTGTGTGTGCATATGTGTATGTGTGTGTTTCATCTACAAAAAAGGAATAAAAATAACTAATGCTTAAGGTCAATATTAAAATTTAACTATTTTTAATATGTGAAGCACTTAGAACAGCTCCTGGCATTAGGAAGAATTTATAAATATTAATAGTATCATTAGCATTATTATATTTTTATTATTATTTTAGAAGATTGGAAGTATGTTCTAGGACTTATTACAGAATTAGAAACAGAGGTACATTTCTGATCAGAAAACCACACTCAGTAATATTTAAAGAAATATTAAACTGATATGTTCTGACTCTTCTTTTTCCTTTTTTGGGTACAAGGGGTTGGAAAAGGAGGGCACTGCTTCCAGGAATGCTGCAGGTAGTGGAGGGAACACTAGCAATGAAGAAGAAAATTAGTTTAGAGCATATATAGAGTCAGAATATTTTCTGATCTTTGCATGTGGGTGTGTGATTTTAACTTAAATTTTTTTAACTTGTTAAAAAAAAATAGAAAAGAAAATGGTGCTTCTACTCTTTTTTTTCTGGCCCAACAGAATTAAAGTTAAAAAAAACCTGCAAGAATATCCTAAAACAGACTGTTCTTATAAGAATTCCAGTTGACTTTTTCAGACTTAAGAAGTTGGGGTGGTTTGGCTAAGAGACAACCAAGAATCAAACATCTTAAATATTTATTTAGACTGAACTTTTAAATCATTTCATGTTGTTCTTTTCCTACTACACTCTAATGATAGAAACCAATCATTTCTTTTTTTTTTTATTAAGGTAAATATCACCATATAGTTTAATTTTTTTAACCTAATTTCTTTATCTTACATTAAACTACGAGAGTATTGTAAATCTCAATCATTCTGTACTAGTTTTAAACAATTTAATTCATTGTTATTTTGCTGGGTGACATAACTTCAATAACACATTAAAGTGTTCTTTTCTCAAGAAGCATATATTATAAAAGTTTGTGAATTTGATTATTTTTGATAATTAATTACAATGAATAATTTGTTTTATCTGTGATTCATTGAAAACATGAGGGTTCTGATTTTATATGCAAACTAATTTTAGGGGGTAAAAAGAGTTTGAATTTTTTTCCCCTAAATCGTTGGCAATAATTTTATATATCATACTATAGTTGAGGCTACCTTATCAATTATTACAATCACAATCCCCCAGGTCACAGTCCAGAACTGATAAGTCAGAATCTGTAGGAAATGGAACCTGGTCGTGGGCATTTTTAAAAAGTATCACAGGTAAAACTGATGAACACCCTTTTAGAGCAATAATTTTTAACCCTAAGAGAATAATATATCTGGATGGTAGAGGGAACACTAAAAACTATTTTTATAAATATATAAAATATAATTGAAACAAAAATATTTATGTGCCTTAATCTTAATGTAATTTATATAATAAAATCTTATATATTTTAAAATATAAATCTTAATAGTACATGAAATGACATATTACATCAATCACATAGCTTGCACTAAAAATACATATGTTTGGATTTGAGAGAAACAAGACAATACTCACCTGTGTTGACTTTTTAAATTCTTAATCCTTTAAAATAAATAATATAAATGAAGAGTAATTATGAATTTAAAAGTTTAAAATACAGACTGATATAGGTTTGTTGTATTGATTCAGTTACCCAAAGTAATATTTATTTAATTTTCCACAACAGCAATATTTAGTAAAAAAAGTAAAAAAGTAAATAATGAACTACTCCTAATACATAGAATATATTCTATATTCTGGAAAATACTTTATATTTACATCTAAAATATTCTCTGATTATTATAAACATGTTTCATCCACATGAATGGGGCATGTTGTCATTTGAAAATTCTTTGTGAAATGGAATAATAATTTTGTAGAAATATCTTGAGCATTGAAACTAATATCCCTAATATCGAATCGCTAAGTGGTAAGGTTATCATTCCTATCATGTATCTAACTGAAAAGACCCCACAGGCTTCTAAAATGTCTCATGGAGCCAGTACCAACCACTTTGAGAACTCTACTTCTTTAAAGGTAATCTAGCTATGGATTGTCATATACATTTTTTTTTTCTAGTAACTGACACTCAAGTCAGTGTTTTCTCTGGGATACTTAAGAAGCTTCTGCTAATTTGGGAAGTGTCAAACCGCATGACTGACCTCCAGACTGCAAATTAACCTGACCTGGTACAACTAGTATAATAGATGCTATTGGAACCCCACTCATCCCCTTGGCACCCACAATTCCCATGTATATTAATAGTGTCCTTCTTTCTGCCTGAAAGCTTTCTCTAGACTCACACACTTTACAGGGTGCAAATGACTTAGATTAGGCTCTTAATGATCATCACTCATTCATTGACAGAAGTGAATTGAAGGACAAATGTCCTAACTTCCTTGAATCTTGGATCAGACAATTTGGCAGAGTTTTCCCTCATAACAGAACCCCCATTACCTTCATGGTAACCTGAGTGATTAAAATACCTTTCGTTAATTTTCTTTCCCTATTTTACTTCCCACTTTTTTACTGATCCTTCCTGTAGTTAACTTACAATCAAATCTTTTTCTTGGAGTATGAATCTAGGAAATTCAACTTAAGAGAGTTGGTGAAAGATGGGATTCTGGAATTGGATCACTTGTTGTTCAAGTGTCAACAAGGACCCCCTTGCTGGTGGTAACAGGGATGATAATAATTCATAACATCCTGTACCATAAAGTTACTAACATGGATTAGGATGGAACACAGGTAGAATGTTAGCAGTGGTTTAGGTAATTGCCCTGAGCTTGAAAGAATGTGTGTGATACTTATTATACAGATAATATTGTTGGTAATTATTAACACCAAATCCTTTCATCAGGAAAGACAATAACAGACATAGATCAGAAACCAATTAATTTAGAGGACAGTGTGAAACCCAGAAAGTATCCTTGACAGAAGTTTAGAAGACCCTTATCTTCTGTAGCTGAGGGTACAAGTTTGTTGAAAATCAGGCTCTTAAATGTAAGAGATGCTGATGACAAAGGAAGCTGACTTTACAGCCATAACAAATTTCTCATATTAAAGTCTGAGCCCTGATAAGGAAGGAATGAGAAACTGAGGCCAAGATAGTTGGGTAGAAATGCCAGAGATCTTTAAATCCCTGTGTAGTTCTGGACATTCTAAATAGGCTGAGAAAAGTCCATCTTCCTTACTAGAGGAGTTCAGCTTCATGATGCTTAGAAATTATGGAAAGACTTCACTGAAGTTAATGACTGGAAAAATGATTCCTGGCCTCCTTTGATGTGTCTCCACCTCCACTCACTGCCTCTGGGCCAATAGGTATGGTTAAGTCTCTCCAGAACTCGAGTGGAAAAGTACAGTTTCTGCTATGGAAAGAAGATTATGCACAAAAAGACTTATAGATCCTGGCTCATATGTACTGACAGGAATCTGAAGAGCATGCTAGAGAATGGATTTTGTGGATGGTGGATGGGGAAGATGAAATAAAGGCTGATCAGAAATTGCTCTTGTAAGAGTACTCACTCATAATTTAGAATGCAATAATGCATCAAGAATGCTGAAGCCCTATTATATTTCAAGAAATTTTCCTTAAGGCTTAGAAGCACTAAGTAAATGAGACAGAGATGTCAGAACTGCCTAGGCAGAGTATTCAGATAGCAGGCAGAAGACTCAGAAAAGTAAGCATGTTAACATAGATTTATTATAAAGACCAGAAAAACTACCAGTTTACAATGTAGTAGGAATGCACAGGAATAATTTCTTCCCTAGAGAAATAAGAATTAAATCACTAATGACTTCACATTAATTGAAAGTCAATAGCAGTTGTCTTTGTACCCTCTTTATTTTAACAGGTATATTAATGGGAATAAAATCAGGAATTAATCTACTTGTCGCGGTAATGCTGTTAATGAATAGGTGGCTATTTTAGAAATAAAATATTAAAATGTCAGAAATATTAGAAACAGTGCTTTAAAATCTATATCAGTGAATAGTTATTTATTGATTCTAAACTAAATAAGAAAGTCGAGTATTTTATTCAGTTTTATTCAGATAGGTCAAACTAAATATTTTAAGTAATGTAAGTCAATTATCTAAAAATATATAATGCCTTAGGACACAGTTTTGGAAAAATTAAAACAGGCTAAGAAGCAAAAAGTTTGAATTATAACTAAAAGATTATAGAATATTTTACAAAATTTATTAACTGAAAATAAGTTAATTTTTACAAAATAGATTTTAATACCCATACATCTATATAGCATTACATAGTCAAAATATGTGTTGTAATGTGTCTAAATGAGTTACAGATATCAATAATGTTTCATGTAGTGCTTTATACATGGAGATTTTTATTTTTTCATTAATCTTAAAAGAATCTATTAATTACCTCTAAATCTGATGTTCTTAATTCAATAGAACCAGTTTATATTTATTGAATATTTACAATGTGCCCCACTCTTTGCTAAATTTTACATTGATTTTCTTACTTAATCCTCACATTAACCCAATGATGTAGGCATTATTATTATAGTCAAAAATTTAGAAATAGAAAATGAAGCTAAGGAGGATGAAGTAATTTGCCCAAGATCATATATATAGCTGGCTAGTGACTAAACTAGAAGTTGAATTTATATTATTTGACTCCAGCATCAGCACATTTAGCTATTATTATGTTTATAAAAGTTTATATTTAATGTGATAACGCCTATGTGACGTGGATGTCACTCATTCATAGTGTCGCCAGGAGTTGGAGCCGACTCAGTGGCACGTAACATGCCCATATTTTATACTTTTTAAATTACTAGAGTATACAACTTATTCGAACAGCTATTTCATATGGTTTATGTGCTAGATTTTTCAACTTGTGTTTCACATCACAGAAATTTGATTTCCAGATAGAAACAAACAAATCAAACAACCACAGGAGCCCAGAGGACCATTGGCACCATCACCGAGTCTTCCCTCTCCTACAGGCCTGCAATTAAAATGCCTTAGGTCCTTCCTTTTTGCTTTTCCACTTCCCAATTCTCATTATGATATCTGCAGTTTAGACTTTATTATAATCTCCCACCTGCTTGGTTTAACAAACTCTTAACCATTTCTCTTGCATCAATCAATCATATCTATTAGAGCTAAAATCAGAAAAATACCCTTATATTTGAAAACCTCATGGGCTTCTGAAAAAAAAAAAGTGCCCACTTCTCAGCTTGCTGTGAGGCCTTGGCGAGCTCCCTCGTTCTTATTTCCACTGTGTCCCAGCATGCTCTCTGCCAGAGCACTGGCTGACTGCTTCCTGCCTCTGCCATCGATTTGCTCAAGGCACTTTTCCCACCTGGAATGTGCCCCACTTCTCTAAATGTATTTAAATTTTACACTTTCTTTAGACCTTTATTCAGCCTTTTCCCACAAAGATTTGTCATTTCACGTTAAGCTTTAGGGTTTTTTTTGTTGTTATTTATGCTTACAATAACATTTTATTTAGATTATTTCTTCAGTCAAATGATTACAAATTCTTAGAAATGGAAGAAACCTAAGAGATTATTTAGTTCCACATGTTTCTTGTGGAGGGAACTGACTCACTCAGTGTAGTAATACTTATGTTTATATTTTAATACACTGCTCTCATTTCCAGACATGTACCATTTTTCCCCCTCACTTTTGTCAAATAGTAGTTACCAAAGAGTTTTTGATTGCTTAGTGTCCATACAATGTAAATTTAAATATTTTCCTTTGCTAATATATATCAGAATCATGTTGGAGGGCTTTTAAATCACAGTTGGCCAGGTACCCATCCCCAGAATTTTTGATTCAGTAGGTTTTCGGCAGAGTCTGAGAATTTGTATTTCAACAAGTTCTCAGGTGATATTGATTCAAGGACCATGCTTTGAGAACTACTGGCCTCGGCTATTAACTGATAAATATAAGCACCTATCATAAAAAGCATAACATTTCTGTCCTCAGTATTTTTCCTCATTATATATTTTTTGAATTTAATATATATTGGTATAATATCAGGATAAAAAATTACCACACATTTGCTTGTATTATTTTGGTTTTAGATTACTTGATTTATTATATATAAAAATCATATTTTTTCTTTTGGAAATTACTAGATCAGTAGATTTATATGCACTATTTGGATAATCCTGATATTAACAATGAAAAAAATGATTTACTCAATTTTAATAAAATTTTTCTTTCCTACGTTGAAAAAAAGAGACTGTCTAGATAAAGGTATTTATCAGAACAATTTACCAATTAGTTTCATTCCTCACCACAAAAAGAAATCTGCAAATAGAGTGGAATGTTATATCTCTTAGGACTCTCCGAGATGTACAAAGGCCAGTCACAGCAATGCGTAAATGAACGTGTAGCAGAAATGACCTCAAGTCATATTAAGAGAATGATCTGCCCCTGGAATTTTTTATGGCTTATGTACCAAATTTATAGCACTTGTCATTTATTCTTATTAAAATTAATAAATAGAAATTGTGAAGTCCCTGTACATCTCTAAAGAAAATCACTCATCTTCAAATGGCAGAGCTATTAGACAGGTGACAAATACATGCATTCTAACACTATTCCTAGAAAAGCTGTATCTAGCATCTGTTATTTATATTTATTTTTATTTTCCACATATGTTCATATTGCTTTAGATGTGCTGTTGTAAATATAACCAAAGGTTTTTAATCTCAGTAGCACCTCCTGGAATAAGTAGAGTTTGCCAAGGAAGCTGGCAAAAATCAGAGCCTGCATCTATTTAGACACTGAGATCTGAGATTCATTTATCTATACATTTCACATCTACACATGCTTAATCATAGAAGAGGAAGAAAAGATTTTTTAAAAAGTATAATAATTTATATGTATATATATTTACATATATAATATATACCTCTGTTTTATTATGAAGCATATTCAAAGCTTCTATACAAACATCTGTTGAATGCCATCTCCCAAAATATCAACAAAACAACATATTGAAAAGATAAAACGGAGATTATCGTAGTAAAGAAGAATATTACGTTAACAGAATGTAGGTATCATTTCAGAGAAGGAAGTACGAAGACTAGATATTGAGATTTTGAAGTCTATTCTAAGGCAGGTCTTTCAATGTGGAAGCTTAGATAAGGCTCATGATATAACAGTTTAACATTAGAGGACACAGCAAGGTGAAGATACTGAGGCAAAGAGTCCAAAGACTCTTGGACAGTAAATTTTTGTTTGATGCTTTTCTAGTGAAAAAGAATTGATGGGTCTATCAGGAATTTTCTAGGATAAAAAATAAAGTAATTTACCATTTTTATCTTCCTGGGCAAGTGTTTTATGGAATTTTAAAGTTAAATTGTTGAAGATAGTGAAATTCTGAAGTTAGTTAATGCAGAGTAAGCTGCATGTTGTTTTGATTCTCAATTCACTGCTAAATGAAGGATGACACTCCATTCCTGTAGAATATTGTCTCTGAACTGGCACTTTGGCTGTGCCTTCTAGGAGCCTATCTGTCTCTGGTGGAGAATACAATATGAATAATGGACCCCATGGTCATTGAGTTGATTCCTACAATTCTGTTTTTGTGATATGTGTCCTTTGGTCAAATAATATTTCATGTGAGATATTCCTGTGGACAGGAAAGGCAAATCCATACTGGGAACATTCGCTATTCTTATTTGGACAAATCACTGGCACATCCAAGATGGAAGGGGACTAATATAACTGACTTGCACTCAAGTGACCAAGTTGGTCTCCTGAGGGAACAATACCATATCTGGGGCTCAATGTTGGTTTCTGTTACTGGAAGATTCAACATTCAGAGGTGTCAGTAGTAGGTACACCATCTTTTATAAGTAGGAGTCAATGCTATTAGGCCAATGTGTAGCCTCAATCTCTGGCAGTGTGGTCAGTCTATTCATGTGACCATTGTACCAGTGTCATGGTGACTGATGGATGAAGACTGGCTAACATCAACTGGCCAAACCATTTTTTTTATCTGGTTGTTCAGAGCCACTTTCATGATGAATATATTTTGGTAAATGTTAACTCATGATACAGAAATTTTATACTCTGTGTTCACAACCAAATATCTACTCCAGGATTCCCTGTCTTACTCAGATTTTTCATTCTTTTTCTCCAGACCAGTCACAAAAAGCAAGGCCATTGATTACTTCCCAGAAATCTATATATAATCATCTCAGGTCACTTCTTCTATGCTAAGTGGGTGATCAGATACACTGCAACTCTCCAGTGTCCATCATCCATATGACTATAATATTTGTCTTACATCCATATATTCAGCCAATGTATATATAAACCAAATTTGAACTTTTCTTGTTCCTTTAATTGGCTGTATAAAACCCCCTCATGATTATAAGTACTAGCAAAGGGAAGGACTCTGTGTAACTATGGTGAGTGATATGGAATTTCTAGGCACCTGCTCATGCAATTTATTAGCGCATTTTGGTCCTACTCACATTAAATCTTAGATTTACCATTTCCATTTCAAAATATTCTGCTGTTGGGCCTGTCCAATTTTTTTTTTTTTCGATTTGGAGGATAAAACAAAACATAGCTTACAAAGGACATATGTGATCAAGTGTTTTGTCTCTACTTAGGCCTACTAACAGGCCAGAAGCTGTTTCTCTTGTTTCTTAGAAAGCATGTGATTCTCCCCTTTGTATCACATAATCTTACTCTAAATCTCAGGGCACTGCATTGTAATTCTCCCACTTAGGCTTTTTATCAAAAATATATAGCATCTTTTCCCACCACAATACATCTGACGCCTTAGGTCCAGCAGATCATTTGGGCCTAGCAGCAGGACTGCTTTCATGGAAGCCTTGACCTGCTGCTGAGCCCTCTTCTACCCTGAACCTAAGTCAAGGCTGGTAGCTTTGTGTTTCATCCAGTAGTCCTGGCTGTGGAATTGGTTGCCTTTACAACAAAAAGTGGCCTACCATGTAGGTGCTGTGCTTTTTTTTTTTTAGTTACAGATTATTCAACACTATCCTAAAATTTTTGGCATTTGCAATGGCTAAAGAACATCATCAATGACATTGAGAATTATCAGCTTTTTACTTTTGTAAAAACAGAGACAGACTTGAGAGAGAGAAAGAGAGAGACAGACAGACAGACAGACAGACAGTCAGACTTGTAGCAGGAAATGGTCTGTATTTTATGAAGAAAACAGGGGTTCTGTGGGCAGTAGAGACTTAGTAGGAAATCCTATTCAGAAAGAAAACATGGTTTAATCTTATCTTTGTTGCTCATGGTTTTCTTTTTTTAATCCTCCTGTCTCTCCCTAGACCCTTATAAATGGCCACTAAAATTGTCAAATGTAGCAAAAGCACATACTAATCACCTTTAACTTTCTAATACTCCCAAGCATCTGAACAGTAAATATGGCATGGAAATAAGCCATTGAAGTAGAAAAGAACTTGACTCAGCCTCTCTCATCTGTAGCATAGATAGATCTGGTTATATACTAGTATGTTCCTTTCCTACTGCCACTTTAACAAATTACTACAAACAATGGCTAAACAGCACAAATTTAATCTAGTACTCTAGAAGTCAGAATCCAAAATCAGTCTTACTGCTCTATCAGCAAGGTGATTTGTCTTTGAGGCTCTAGGAGTCAATCCATTTCCTTGCCTTTGCCAGCCTACCTATTTCCCTTGGCTTATGTTCCCTTACTCTATTTTCAAAGCCATCAGCATAGCATCTTTAAGTTTCTTTCCTTCTCTTTCACTGCCTCCATCATCACCTAATCTCCATCTGTACCCAAATCTTCTTTCGCCTCTTTATTATAAGTGTGCTCGTGATTATATTTGGGACCCACCCAGGAATCCAGTATAATTAGTCATTACAGGAGTCTCAGTTTAATTATATCTACAAAGTACTTTTCCCCATTTAAGGTAACATTCACAGATTCCAAGAATTAAGACATGGATATATTTGGAGGTCATTATTCAGTTGCAAGCGAAGCTATCCAATGGGCTCCTTCACTTACATCTACTGCAATTTCTGCTCATGATATTTAATTCACCTGTAGCCATCTCCATGTTGAAAAAGATGCCCTCTAACTAAATACAAACCCAAAAAATTAAAGGAAAGAAAACATATGCAAAATGTTGGATATGTATTTGATGTTGGATATGTATGAATAGAAGACTATTTTAAAGATTTCACCCTTAGTTGCCTTTTGAATTCATTGCCTTTAGATAGCAGTATGAAAAATGGAAATACAGTGAATAGTTAGGAATCATTTTCCTCAAGCCACAAAATAAGTTTCAATTATTATGAGCATCCAAATTAGTAGCTAAAGATAAAATGGTCAATATCTTCTTTCTATTCTTAGTAATAAATATTCCTGACCCTATAATTTTATTCATCTTTTATAATAGTACAAAAAAGTGTTATATGTTGTGCTAAGTATAGAAAGGCTTTATACTAGTATAAAACCAGACAAGACTGACAATCTAAAAAAATATTAGCATGGTGAATTCCTTCAGGACTTGAAACAGCATTAAATTTACACTCAAAATATTAGTGGAATTACCTCTAATGAGAGGACATATTTAAAAAGTTTCTGTAAATGATATACTAATGGAAAATATATTTAGAAAGAGTTTTAAACTAAAGACACTACACATAACTTATTAGTTGGTATTAACTTTGAATATTTGTCTACTTACTCTAAAGATACAACTTAAGTGAATGAGAAAACAGAAAACATGTTTACTTGCATTAAGAAATGTATTTCATATTTTAAGCCTATAGAATTATAATACTTTCTCATATATACCTTTAATGATTTCAAGATTGCCAAGACATGGCCCATTGTTGAAAACAAAGTGGTGAAAAGAGCACCCCAAAACATATATGTATGTGTGTATGTATATGAAAGCCAGTCATTATGGTTTATTGAATAAATAACTGAATGAGTAAACATGAGTGCAAAAGAATTTATTGTTCACTTTCATATGAACAAAAGGAAATGCATTTTTTGTTTGTTTATTTTCTTATTTAGAAGCATACCTCCATAATTAAGCATTACTTCACTATACTGGCAAACTTTAATATTTTAAACTTCATAAGATGAATCATTTGGTTTTATAGCAACCTACTCTTATTCTATAATATGCACGGTTAAGATAGCTAACTGGTCACCAGATCTATTTCTTTTTTAATTTGTGAACGAAGTTGAGCTATTTTTCCTAACTTACCTTTTAGTTACATGGTCATAGGACTCAGTTCCAGCTAGTGAAATGTGAGCAGAGATACACGTCTTCACAGAGTTCTATGTAGGATTCTTTATAGATTCTGTTGTTGGCTAATGCAGACGGGAAAAATGATCTTGGAAGCCATATGTTGATGATGACAGAGCAGCAAGATGGGAAGGACATGCATTCTATCTTAGAGAAAACCTATCCACTGATTAGGACTTCAGGAAAGTGAGAAATAAGCTACTATCCAATTTATTAAGCCATTGTACCCTTATTTGTCACTGCGACTACTATTTCACTAAATAGAATAATTTGCAAATGTTTGCTTGAAATTAAAAATACTGCACAAATAAGTATGTCTTCTGTCTAAAAGAAATTAGGCTGAACTAATTGGGTATAAATTATGCATCTGTCCCGAAAAACATATAAAAGAGTATTTTGTTTGTTTTTATAAAAATAGGTTGAAGTTAACAGACACTAAGTTTCTGAGATCAAGAACATCTAAAGTAATTTTGGACATAAAAAAGAAGTAAGATAAAGAGAAAATGTAAAACTAAAGAACTTTTTACGAGCTGACAGATGTTTGTAATTATTTATTAAAACAATAAACCCACCTCATAACTCTCTCAAACTGTTTGCATACAGAGTATACAAACTCTAGCCTGGGGTTATTAATTTATAAAATCCACCACTCTGAACTCCCTGCCTATCTCAACTAAATACTACCACAGTCTACCTGACAGAGAAATCACCTCCTAATGTTTAAGTGAATATGAAATATTTTAGCAGCCTTAATTTTTATCAACCAAGTTTCTAACCAGTGAGAAACTTTCTTGGCTTAATCTCAAAATGTGTTTGAAATGTTATAAAACATTTACAAAAAGGTATTTTCAGGCCAAACATCGCAAAAGTACATTTCCTAGCACACACTACAAATAACTCAAAGATCACAGCTATGAATCAATGGAGATTGATGAAAGTATCAGGCACTGTAAACATGCAAGCCAGAAAAGGCATGCATAATGAATCCCCTATTCTTCAAAATGCTTGAGTTTGGATAAAGCTTTTGTAAAAACTTGAATTATAACAATATCAATTCTCTTGGGCTATTTCTAATAGGAATAAATATAACATGGCATTGCTTTCAATTCCTCATGTGGGAAAAAAATTGTTTTAGTGTCTAGTTGTGCTGTCATGTATCATGCCACAGATGATAAAACAAATGAATATAAATAAGCAACAAGAAAAAAGGCTAACATAATATATACCTAAAGAAAGAAATCAATACAGTCTTCAACATGATTTCCTAAAGATTTTACAAAGTACTGATTTAGTCTTTTGAAAGCTGCCATTAACAGCTTCACAAGAGATATGCTAATACCACACTGCCTGGCAGATGGAATGCTCATTCTCTGGCAAGTGGCAGAGAGAAGGATCCTTAGCAAATTGCTTGTTACTTCATTGTGATTTTGAAACATCCTCTGGAGAATAACTGTCATCATACTCCTTAATGTTACATTATAACTCATAGATTCTGACACTGTTATTTAGCTGAAATAGCAGGTTATTAGCCAAAGTGCTGTGATAGTTTATCTCTTGGAGAATTCCAAAAAGCAAATTGATTAAGTAAATAAGCTACAGCATGAAGCTAACCCTTTATCGATGATTGACTCTGTCTACAAATTATTTCTTTGTTTGTTTTTATCAAGAGCAAGTCATTCAATTTACCAATATGTATATAATGAGTTGTGTATTTACCCAAGTGGTGGCTCCATGACATACCTTTTTAAATCATCTATTGGCAAAGTATCAATATCAAAAGAGCTGATTATTCAGGAGAAGCAGCTGTTTCAATCCTCTAGCAGCTCTAATTAGTTGTTATGTGTGACTGTGCTGGCTTCATAAATGTAAGCACATCGTGGTTGCTTAATAATGAATTATGAATACTGGAAATAGCAAAATGAAGAGGGCATTATTGGGGCAGCTGATGATTTGAGGAGATATTTTAGGCAAATTCCAAATTAATCACAATGTGCATATAGAAAAAAAGGAAGAAAAGAACAAGAAATCTTCCAGATTAATAAAGATAGCCAGTGATATGATGGGGCCAGCTCTTACCAGCTTGTGAGAGCTAATTGTGAAATTTCAAGGAACTTTTTGAACCAGTTATTAAACACAGCCATCATTAAAAAAAAATTACATAAATTTATAGTGAAATAATTATACTAAAATAGTAATAATACTCAAAAGTCATCACTTCTTAATTGTTTTACTACATTTACTAAAATTGTAATAATACTCAAAAGTCATCACTTCCTAATTATTTTACTACATTTAACTGTTATTTTTTTCTCTTATATTTATTTATGTCTATTGTACCTACAAGGTAGAAATACTGCATAATGGTGTTCAACTGGGTGGGCGTTTCTTGCCAATTCTGCATTCTGTGACGACTCAGAGATAGCTTGAAATTGGCTATAGTGAGTGAGTTTACACCATGAAAATATGCAAATGTTACAGTTTGGTGTTTAGATATTTGGAGATGTCATCATCCTGTTGCAAATCTACAGGTCTATTCCAGATCTCTACAAGCATAGAATCTAGGTGCTAAATTCAGAGTTGGCAAATACATGGAAATTCTCAGATGTAACAAGAATTATAATAACAATCACATTGTAGTATTGAATTTACTTCATAAACTATTTTCAAAGACATTCAGATGAGTGCATATATATTTGAATGCATATCCTAGAGCTTTTCAACTGGCTGTAATTTTATGTAATAAATACTATAAAAAAGAATAAGTCTAATAAAAGGTAAAAGTTGTACTTGGAATACAGATGAAACCAACTGTATTTCACAAATCATAGTAATACCAACTTTGTTTTGTAATGACAAAATGTTCATTAAAATGTAGCAGGATAACTTAAATAGCTAAAATTGATCATTTAGAAGTATCATTTGAAGTAATACTTCTCTGATAGACACAGATAAAAATTCTTCAAACTCTACTACTAAGCTATTTTTTTTTTCCTTTGAGAAACAATATGGTTCTAACTTCTGTGCCCCAAGCCTATACAAAAATCTAAATTTCTTCACAGTTCTCTTTGAATATTGTTCTAGAAAGTTTGATTTATTTTAGTATTATTTTGGTTGTAAGCCTCTTAGTTATCATGTGTCTATAGCTAAGAAAAAAAGAGATGTATTTGTGACTTGCTGATAAGTTTAATTATCAGCCTGCTAGGTAGAATTGCATTCACTGCCTTTGCCTTGAAGTGTAAAAAAGCCCTTGGTTAGGTTGGCCTATAAAGCTACTCCAAGGAACACTGTCAATCCCCTCTCTTGCTTTTCTAACAACAGACTGCTGAATCTTTTCTTAGTAGCACTTCCCTGTATACACTGTTTGGTTCTCTTCAATTTCAAAATTATTGCTCAACTTGGCTAATACTATGATGTTTATTTTCTCCAAGATAATTTATATCTCAATAAAAGATAAACCAATCAGATGCCTGCTTTGCACATACAGAGCTGTTTTTTCTTTGGTTACTAACAGAATATTTAGTCGTTCAAATTCTTTGCTATATGAAGTAATTGGTGCTAACTAGAATCTATTTTGAAGAATTTTTAAGGGGTTCAGGTTTTTTAAACATATAAAACTAAGAATATATAGTAACCAGTTTTTAAACATTAAAAGAAAACATGGCCTTCCAAAAAGCTTTTTAAAAAGGAATTTAAAAATAAAAATTATTTATGTTCTTTTAAGTAATTATAATTGTACTAGGTATTAATAGTAATTAAATTTACTTGAATTCAGTTCATTGACAGGGAAATCATACTATTTCATCCTTCTTCCCTCTTTTTGTTCCTACTTTACACAATACAGCAGTCTACTCTACAGAAGACTACATTGTTTCAGTGTACTGTTATTTCGAAACCAGAGATAGGAATGCAAAACAAGTCTATTTAGCATGGATTGTCAAAACAACATCTGGTTTTGACAAATTTTGCTTAAATTGCTGATTGTTCAGCATCTGAAAATACTTTTCTCTTAGTTATTTATTTTTTTTACAAACATGAACTTTGCTGCTAAGACTTATCATAAATAAATAAAATCTATTCTATTCTAGATGTTTTAAATGTGAATTAATCCAAAGACCCATAAACAGAAGAAAAAGAACTCTAGACCGTATATTCAATACCTAAGGATTTCAATTCTCCAGGTTCCAAATTTGGAAATTTTCTCTTCTTTCATTCTGGATAAATTTAGTTAAGAAATGTGTGTGTATGTATTTGTGTATTTATGTGTATTCATTATTTTATGTACAGATTCTAATTCATTGAAAAAATATCAGATAGATACTATATAATTATATTTCCTTACTATAGTTTTTCTATTAAATACTCTAGTAGTAAACATATGTCGCTCACTGACAGTGTACTAAAACCATTTAGAGTTTGCAAAATTCGTATGCATTTTACTCTCTGAACTCATAAATTGATGGATTAAATCAATGCTGTTTTGGATATTTTTCCCTACACAAACAGTAAAATAGATATAAACAGAGCCATGGCACAATGATATAATTTTTTTTACATGGAATTAACTCAGTCATGTGAGCTTGAAGATTAGTCAGTAAAAGCTTCCAAAAACTGAAATGTAAAGAGAAAAATAATTTTAAAAAAGAACAGAATACCCAAAAACCATGAGATAATTTTAGAAGGTGTAATATATGTGTAATTGTAATACCAGAAGGAGAAATGAGAGAACGGAGAAGGAAAAATATTTGAAATAGTAATGGCAATAACATTTAAAAATTAATGACAAATACCAAATCACAGATGTAGAGTGTTCAGAGAACACCAAACAATATAAAAACCAAAAGCCCCAAAGGTGAGCAATTCATATTCAAACTGCAGAATTCTAAAGAAAAAAATTCTTGCAAGAAGTCAGATAAAAAATACACCTTACCTAGGGAAGAACAAGGATAAGAATTACAATGGACTTCAGAGGCATAATAAAAAATATATTGCATCTTTGTTTCTAGTTCCTGAAAGATAGCTCCTAAAACCTTTGAAATGTCCTTAGTGATGGGAGTATCTTTATTATACTAGTGAAGTGACATATATTATCATATACACGTGTATGTACATGTGTATACATACATGTATATGTGTTTACATACTTATGTACACACATGTGTATGTATAGATGTATATTTTTAACTAAATGCAATTAATTTCCCTTTGTTACAAATGACAAATATTGGTGAATTATTGAGCTTCTCAAATAAGAATACATATATCTGAATAAACATCCTTTTAAATAGTGTAGTTAGGAGTTATACACTTCTCCATCATTCAAATGTTTGAGACTCTTTTTTAGTAAGTTATGGAAATAATTTATAATCAACACAGGACATCATACTGTCACCTTATTGTTTTGGCCTGATAACCAATGGGTTCAAGTGACAAGTTCAAATAAAATTAAACATTGCTGTCTAAAAAGTTAATTTTACTCTGGAGGATATACCTACATTGAACACATTCAAAGTAATATACCACAGGTTTTTCAGACTAGTCTCTAAAATAATTTTTATGAACAATCATAATGGGGTATACATAGGACACACGTTGGCAGTGCCTGCCAGACCCTCTTCTCTGCTACATGACTCTTGCATCCTCATTATTAGAGCTCCCAAACATTATGGACTGTATGATAATGTTCATTTGTAAGAAATGATCATCCTAGGGACATAGAGATACCTATCCATGCTGGGCTGAAACCAAAATATGTAAATTATGGGTTTCAAGGAGGCTACGTTGTACCATGTGAAAGAGAAGCTGAGAAAGTTGATCAGAAAATTAAAAAAAAAAAAAAAGAGAGAGAGAATATGTATTTTCTGGGTTGTTAATAGGACTTTCAAATTCATTACTCCAGACCTTACCTTAGATTTGGTCATATCCCTATTCCTTAAGTTCCATGATTGCTATAGATTTGTGTACCCCCACCCCAAATTCATGTTAAATCCTAATTCCCAGAGGATTGAATGAAAGAGGTCAAAAACTACAAACAAATAAACAAACAAAACAAATTTAATGCCCAAAGTGATCCTATTTGGATATGGGGACTTTGGGGTATTTAGATCAAGAGCGTGGAACCCTTATGTATTTAAAAGACCCCAGAGAATTTTGCTGCCCTTTCCATCATATGTGACTATAGTGAAAAGCTGGTTATTTATGAACCAAGAAGTGGGTTCTCACCAGACTGAACCTGTCAGCATGTTGATCTTGGATTTCCTACCCTCCAGAATTGTGAGAAATAATTTTCTCCTATTTATAAGCTTTCTAGTCTATGATATTTCTGTTAGTAGCCCAAATGGACTAAGACAGTGAGTGATACACTGAAGCATAACATAATAAATCCTTCCTTTATGCTTTAAGTTGTTCAGGTTATCGAGTTGCCAAAGTGTTTTGATTAATCTTAGTCTTCATACTGTAGAACATTGCTACTCAAAATATAGTCCATGGACAAGGCCTCATCCATGAAATATTTATTATTGTCAGTGATGACATAAGAAGCATGCACCAGATTATAAACCAATTACTGCATTATGTACAGTATTTAGTTCAGCTGACTTTAAATTTTTTCATAGCAAAACTTGATCTCAAAGAAGGAAGCAGGGAATTGATTTATGTTCTGGCACAAAGTGCTTATCATCTTGCAAGTGTGAAATAAACAGATCACATAAAGAAATTGAATTAGTAATTTAAAACTATCCCACAAAAATAAAGCCCAGGCCCAGATATTTCCCTGGTGAAATCAGTCAAAAATTTCAAGAGAAAATAATAATACCAATTCTTTACAAATTCTTCCAGAAAAGAGAGGAAGAGGGAATACTTCCCGGCTCACTCTACAAAGCCAGCATTACCCTGATACAAAAGCCAGACTAAGATGTTACAGAAAAGAATAAAAAGTAGAAAAAAATCATGATATATTAATTATCTTCATATACTTCACAAGAAAGTATGAATTTCTCATTACATTTGTACATGTTCCATTTCCTTCTCCTCAAAACAAACCAGGCCCAATCATTTTTGTATCATGTTTAGTTTTTCACAATTATATAATTAATTAGAAATATCATACAACTTTCAAGTTTTCTTTGTACTTCTTAAGAAATGTGATTTTTTTTATTTTAAATTTTAAAATTTAAGATTCCAAAAATGTAGATATTTTTCTTTTAGTCATTACCACTCACCTATATGACAGATTTCTGTTTTCCATGATTAAGAGTTCTTGATTCACTTTTATATCAGCTGCAATAATAATGATGTTAACTTGTTTGAAATAAATTAGGTCTTCTCAATTTTTCGATTAGATGTTTACTATACATAGGCATTTCACATTAAGACCATCCTAATCATTGAAAAAAGTTACTATTAATATAGCTTTCCTAAGCACATTTTACTTATTAAGACAAAAATCAGTGTTTTATATATTAATAGAAAAGAAATGTGTTTCCAATGCATTCTATAAAAAGTATATTATTTTTATCGTTTTCTTTTAACATTTGCAAACCTTACATATTTAGTAACACTCTGTAAAATTTAGATATTTAGACTAGGAAATAAGGAAAAGAAATCAGGCTGTATTCACTTTACTTTATTCATTTATACTGATTCTACTCTGAGCTTTTGTTCAGGAATAAAAATGTTTGAAGAATTAACCAGAAAATTCAATTACAATGAATAAACAACTATTGAGGCAGTGAAAAATAGGGCTTAGATTCCAGGCAAGGGAAAATCTGAGAAACTAGGAGCATCAGCGGATAATGAAAGGTCCACTTTCAAATGATCAAAGAAAATAGCAGCCAACCATAAATCTGCACTCAGTAAAAATATTGCTCCAAAATGAAAATAAATGAAGATGATTTCAGAAAAAAATAAAAATAGAATTTCTCTTCAGAAAAATTCTTCTAAAAAAATACTTAACAGGAGATTTTTCAGGAAGAAGGAAAATGATCTCCACAAGAAACACTGAATTGCTGGAAGAAAAAAAAGTCTACATATGTGGGTAATATAGAAGTCTAATGACTATACAAAATGAGAAAATGATATGCTATCTGATTTGAAATATATAGAAATTAACACATGATGAAAATAATATAAAAAAATGAGGCGAATGGAGTTAAAAGTAGTCTACCATTAACAGGAAATTGGTAAAACAATTTGTTTTGCTGAATTTAAAATGTTCTATGCTTTTATCAATAAAGGGTAATTGGTTGGAAAAATTAATTTTAATAGACTGTAATAGATAAAAGGAGGCCGTATCAGTCAGAGTCTAGTCAGGAAACAGAACCCGCACCATTTGTTTTAATGCAGATAATTTAATTCAGAAATTTAATAAAAAGAAGAGCTATATCTCAATGTGTATTAGTTGGAATTCTCCAGAGAAACAGAACCAATGTTTATAGATAGATCTGTATAGATGTAACGAAATATGTTTACATATGCATATAGAAAGATTTATTATAAAGAATTGGCTTACATAGTTATGGAATGCTGAAAATTCCCCCAAGACCTGCTGTCTGCAAACTGGAGACTCGGAAGAACCAGTGGTATAGTCCCAGTCTGAGTATAAAGGCGTGAGAACCAGGAGAAATTTTTTTCATTGGTATAAGTTCTGGTTGAGTGCAGGAGACTGATGTCCAAGCTTGAAAATAGTCAAGCAGTGAGAGCAAAAACCCCTTCCTCATCCTCTTGTTCTGTTCAGCCTGTTCAGATTGAATGAGGCAAAACCACTTTGGGGAGGGCAATCTGCTTTACTTAGCCTACCAATTTAAATGTTAATCTCCTGAAACACCCTCACAGACATATTTAGAGTAATATTTAACCAAATATGCCTGGTACATGCAGCCCAGAAAAGTTGACGCATAAAATTAATTATCACACAATGAATATTTTTATACCTCTTTTCTAACTTTCATGAGATATAAATGCTGGGCAGACATTTGCATATCTATAGTTTCTACAAATTGATCAGTACATATGCTTATCGTAGTAGCTGTTTGATAAATATTTTCAAGTAAATTGATGACTGATATTTGGCTCTTAGATTTATTTTTATACTGAGAAATTTCAACACAAGGGCTGCTAAACCACTGAAAATAAATGAACTATAGGGCCTCTGAAGTGTCTGTCTCCCTGGCTTTGTGATCCTATAGAAAATTTTATCAATAGATGTTAATCTTGAATACTTGGTAAATGACTCTTTGGGGCAACTTTTATGAAAAATAGAGAAATTAAATTCTATCAAATGTTTAATTTCAACAAATTTATTTTTAATAAAATTATACTTATTTTTAAAGTTCTGAAACTCTTCAGTCACAGTTGTATCTTCCTTATAATAAGACATATTTTGTTCATATCATATGTCAGTATCACCTTCACTACAAAAATACGTGGTTTCAACAAAGAATAACTTTTTTTAATTCTACAAAATTTGGGGGTAGTATAATACAGTAGCAAATAATTATTATTACCTTAGGAATTCAATTATTATGGCCTTAGCTTTGTCACACTTGCAGTGACTCACTTTTCCTACCAACCAAATAGGAGCACTTTATAACTACTTTTGCCTGTAAATGAAATGTTAAAATAAATCGCATGTTATGAGAGGTCCATGAAATTCATTTGCATGGGATTGTTGTACAAATTCTATTCAAAATTAATTTATTATAATTAAAAATCAAAATAAAAAAACATTCTGTTGTCCTTGAATGCCTACAATAAAATGCATATTTTCTGTTGTTAAGCATTAAAGTCTCATTAGCTATTATTAAATGCACCAGACATAACATTACTAAGCAAGCGTTGTGTAATGGAAGAATTGTATTTCTGCCAAACATCTTTTTTTGCCATCATTGTTACTAATCCATATTTTGTTTAATAAATGGCTATTCCATTTGTAAGACAAGTAAGTGTTTCAGATATATCTGTCAAAGTTCTAGAAAAATGAAAAAAGAAGCATAAAACAATTTCTATTATACTCTTCAGTTGTATTCAATAGCTGAGATGAGCAGGAAATGCTAGCAGCCTTTTCTTAACTCAGATAACTGTTTTATTTATTTCTTTCCCTTACTCATGCAAAGCTGGCATATTTATTTTTCTATTTCAGCAGTGAGCTACATTTGCATTTTCCATCACTTTAGGATTGAATGGAGAACACTCGAAGAATAAGCTTACCTTTTGCAGACATCTGAAAGAAAAGATAGTGATTTGATCTGGCATCTGAAAAGATTAACTTCCAGACAGTCAATGTCTGCCAAGACGAAGAAAACCTATCCTGCTCTGCAGTTAGAAATAACCTTCTAGTCACCATATGTATTTACTATTCTGACTAAAATTGAATAATATCAAAGACTTCTGAAAGTGACATTCCATGGATAATAATGGTATGTTTTTAAATCTCAAACTCCAACTGAATCATTTTATTGTAAAATAGAGAATAAATCTGCCCTGAAGGAAAGGATTTGGCTACTCTTTCTGGAGCTGATCTGGAATGAAATATCCATGGGGCTACCATGGATATTTTTCCTGGAGCATTTCAAGTTATTCTGATGTCCCAGTGTAAATATCAATAGTGTCCCCTTTTTACAAAAGTATTCTGGTATAGATGATAAAATATATTTTTGAACCCTGCTAAAGACACAGACCCATACCTCCTACCTCTCCCTTCTGTGTGTCTTACATTTTCAATAATTAAATTACCAACCCTTGGAGATGTTCTCCTCATCTAAATTAAAAATAATTCTATCACAAAGATTTAGGGCATCATTTGTGTTTGATGTGCCTCCTATGTGCTTCCACAGCAACCAACACTTCCCTGTAATTTACTAACAGAAGATTGTAATGAACTGTTCACTTACCTCTCTCCTACAATGAAATCTGAATCTCATTATGGCATTAGGAGTGCTATGAAATACTATATCACAGATATTTGGCATAATGACTAGTGTAGAATAAGATCTCAATGAATGTTTGATGAAAATGTGAATGAAATAAATTGTATTTAGAGTTAAACATATAATTGCTTTTTACCTCATTGTTAAACAGGTTACCTAGCCATTATCTTGTTCACTGGATATTGATTCTCTTCCAGTAAATCTTTGCCTCATGCTCAAGAAAAGTGAATTGACTGAAATATTTGTGTTGTTTACTCTGTTTTGTTAGATATAGTTGTTGAGGTCTCTTTGAAGTATTGACTTGCAAAGTAAGTTTCAAAAAATGTGTAAATAACCAGTCATTATCCATTTCTTCAAAATATTTACCTTGCTTCTTAAATACCCTTTACCTTAAAAAGGAAAAAAATGCTGCTTAGAAATATTCACTCGTTATGTCTAATTTCCAAAGGCGATTATTACAATGTTCATCTGAAATTAGATTTATTCCATTTGCATTTAAAAGAAAACTATGCTTACTACCATTTACCACTCAATTATGAACTCTATATATGTCAAAGGAGAGTGTGACATTGACAGAATTTCACTCAGAAACTAAAGATATTACTGTATAAACAAGTTAAACTTAAGTCTTCAAAATGCATTGAGGAATATTAGAGACTTTAGTTTAATGCTGTCATGAGAAGTAATTGGAAACCAAAAATAGCATCTTATTGAATCAAAAAAGTGATCACATTTATATGATTTAAAGATTAAGGTAACATTTTCATTCGCAATGCTATTGATTTCCTCTAGATCTATAAAATAAATACTAACCGATTTTAAAATAAAGCTTTAGTGTTACACGATTCTCTTTCAGCTTCCCAAGTCAGTGAGTCTTTTACATGATATTTCGTCATACTGCTACACAAAGGCACTCGAGCTGTAGTTTTTTTGTTGTTGTTATGTTTTTTGTTTTGTTTCATAACAGGGCTCTAAGCTCTCAACTCAGGTGAGGTTTCTATTGCAGAACTGAAAGCTCAAGCAGGCTGGAGAAAATCTTGACTGTTCAACATACTATTTCAAATTTTATTGTGACATTATCTAAAGATTTTACTTCAATATCCCAAACCAGTGAATAGATAATATCCCATCAATCAGTCACAAAGTAACACTAATTCTGCCACTTAAAAATCTAGCAACAATGGAAGAAAAAAGTTTGGCAGAAACACAATTCTTCCATTATACTTGACACTTGCTTAGTGGTGACATGTGTATGGGAAAGATGCATTTAAAGGTTTTACAAAATGGGTAAGGCCTCTGAATTGAATCCCCCAGGGCATAAATAGCTGTCAAATTGCAGCCTTGCTTTGTAGTATAGGTATGGTCTTGGGGCAAATGATGTAAGTGGATTTTATATATCTATAAATGGAATATTATAAATTATAAAATTTTAAGATATATATACAAAAAGAGCACAATATTTAAAAGGGTCTATAAAGCCTTTGATCATTGTTTTGAAAATAATTAGCACTGGTATGTTATATAGTATTTCTTCAGTTATTAATTAAGTTGCATGTTTTATTTATTTATTTTAAAATTTTAATTAGTTTCAAGTATACAGTACATTGGTCCCTCCCTCCCCTGACCCTCCACCTAGCCAACATATTAATGCTAATTGCATTCCTCATGCTGTGCTTCCTATCCCCGTGTCCATCAATAAGCTACTAATTTGTACTTCTTTAACCCTTCACCCCATTCTCCCAGGCCCCCAAACTCCCCTCCTCTCTGTCTGTCACCAAATTGTCCACTATATTTGTTAGCCTGTTTTTGATTAGTTTGTTCTTTTTATTCCTTAAATTCTGCATATAAGTGAAATCATATAGTGTTTATCTTTCTCCGTCTGACTTAAATACCTTCTAGTTTCATCACAGCAATATCTTTTTTCATTCCCTTCCTTTTCATATGTAGGGGCCTTGTTTTCTTATCCTTTTAGCCACTCCATCCCTTGGTAGGAGCACTTAATTCTTTTCCGTTTAAGGTACTTATTGATAGGAATGTTGTTAACATTCTTTATTCCTATTTTTGATACATGTTTTTTCTTCTTAAAGAAGTCCCTCCAAAAATTTCCTGTAATTTTGGCTTGGTGGTGATAAATTCCTTTAGTTTACTTTTGTCTGGGAAGCTCTTTATCTGTCCTTCAACTCTAAATGATAGCTTAGCTGGATAAATTATTCTTGGTTGTATATCCTGGGTTTTCGTTCTTTCAAATATTTTTTGCCAACCCCTTCTGTCCTGCATAGTCTCTCTTGAGAAATCAGCTGCCAGTAGTATGGGTGTTCCCTTATATGTAATTATTTGTTTTTCTCTTGCTGCTTTTAGAATTTTTTCTTTGTATTTAAACTTTGGAATTTTAATTATGATGTGTCTTGGTGTGGGCCTCTTTGGATTCCTGATTTTTGGAATCCTCTGAGCTTCCTGGGGTTTTACGTTCATTTCCTTCACCATGTTAGAGAAGTTTTCCATCATTATTTCTTCAAACAGCTGGTCAACATCTTGATTTTCTTTACTTACACCGATCAGAAAAGTATTTGGAGCCTTAATAGTGTCCCATATTCTCCTTATATTATCTTTATAGTCTTGGCCTCTTTTTTCTTGCTATTCTTTGTCCTAATTGGCTTTTCCATCCTTTAGATAGAGCATGTGATCCTCTTCTTTATTCACTTTGTTTATTCCATTTAGTATACTTCTCATCTAAGATAATGTGTTCTCAGTTTCAGACTGGTTCCTTCTTATAATCTCCATTTCCATTTTTATCTCTTTGTTGGAGCTCTCTACTCTTCCCAAAAGTTCATTGAGCATCTTCATAACTAGTGTTTTGAACTCTGCATCTGTTAGATTACTTGACTCCATTATATCTGGATCTCTGTTCTGTTCTGTCATATGGTTTCTGTTTCTTTGTCTTCCCATTTTGGCTACCTTCCCATGTCTGTTTCTATGTACTAAGCAAAGCTCCTAAGTCTCCCAGTCTTATTAGTGTAGATTTGTGAAGTAGGTGTCCAGTGGCACAGTCCTGAGAGGGGCTCAGCTACAGGCCAAATTTAGCTAAAGTCTCTGCCCTTTCAGGGCTATCTGTTAAGATTCAACAAGCAATCCACAGATGCTGTGCTTATAGTTACCTCAAAAGGCCACGCCAGAAACTGAGGCCAGCTGCCTCCAGTGTGAGTCTAGACGCTGCTCAGCAAGGAGCACCTGACTTGCTGAGGATACACCTGGATGTGGCTTGAGTGGGGCTTGGGTTGGGGGAGGCGAGGTTTCAGGGAATCCTCTGGGCGGAGCGACCTCTGTTATCCAGTTTGATGATGTCACAGCTATTGGGGTGCTGTGTCTGCGCACTGGGAGGGGGGAGGGCTCAACAGCGAACAATGGATATCAAGTGTACTTCTGTACCAAGCAAGTCTTGCCTAGACCCTCACTCCAACAATATCTCACTGTAAGTCCCTCGTGCTCCCTGCATGCAGCCAATCTGGCACTGGTTCCCAGAACGAAAAAATCCACCACCGCAAAAATCTGCTCGCAGACACAACCCCTTTAAGAGGCTTCTGCTGCGGCAGACTCTGTCTCACCTAGCTGCTTCAGACTGGGTAGCCCCGCGTCACCCTCCCGTCCTACTTTCTGCCATTGCAGGGTGCTTTCTTGGATTTCTCCCTAGTTGTATGGTTTGTTCATCTAGATCCCAGGCAATTTTTCTTTGCTGCTGCTCCTTGATTCTGTCACAACTTTGATTTGGTCGCCAGAGGGATGAACAGAGCCTCTATCATCCATGCCATTTTTTTTCTTCCTAAGTTGCACATTTTTTTCACATTTAACATTTCTGATATCAAGATAGTCTTTTTTTGGGGGGGGTGTATATTAACTTTAAATTTAGTGCTTAAATTTCTGTATCTGAGCAGCTTTTTATTATCTCCTAAGGGAATAGATTATTTGGATTGTTCATTGAGTGAGCCTCTACCTCAGGCTGGTGTGGGAGCCCAAATGCCAACATGGTGTCTGGCTTTCACCTAGAAAGGCCAAAATTTGAAACCTAGATGAAACCATCATCAAGGAAGTAGGAGAAAAGGTCCATATTCTGATTCCAGTTTTGACGTGTTTTTTTTTTCTTTCCAAGGTAGCCAAATTTAGATTCATTTTTGCACATACCCTACCAAGAAATGACTAGGAATAAATAGCCCAACATGACCTATAAAATGCCTGAAATTAATCAAAACTACATTTTTAAAATTTAATTTAATACTGTGATTTCTATTATTCCATCAACTACTGAAAACTTGGAATTTAGGCAATCTTGAAATTATCCACAAAAAATATTACTAGAGATGATATTCCTCCTAGAAATATTTCAAGGGTAGGTTGTGGTGCCAAAGCACTTGTCCACATGTATTAGGGAATATTATAGTTATCAGAAGAGGTGCAATGAAAGAGCAGGTACTTGCCCCTGATGATCACATGCTATCTCAATTACTCAGACAGAAAAAGCAAAATGATAGTCAAAAATAATGTCAAGTACATTTAAATGTTTTTGACTGATGTTTTTAAAAAAAGGAGAAGGAAGTGGCATCTGGAGATAGTGTTATTATGTGCTAAGTGAACTGTGGCAATTTTGGGAGATATTGTTATGGGTGTAAATAGGAGAATCCAACCTAAGCAGGTGAGATATATATATATTTTTTCCTCTGAAAACAGAAGAGGAATTGAAACTAGGCTGGAATCAGCATGAATAAAAGAATTCTGCTTATAGCTTGCACAAAGTTCACATTGTGTCTATATTTAATGTAATCAGTAGCCCCTTCTTTGTAAATTAAAAATAAATCCCCTTTGCCTAGTGATGTTTAAAAGAAGAGAAAGAACACAGTCTTTCTAAAATGTAATTAGTCTTTTAGTATGTTTCTTTCAACATCTTGTCCCTAGAAACATAGAAATGAAGGGAGAAAGCTGTCATACTCCATTGATCCAACTGGTAACAACAAGTTCTTAGCTAATTGAATTGGCTCCAAGCACCAAGTAAATTTACAACTGTGAAATCCCTACTAATTTCAAGTCCTTTTAAATTTTACAGCTCCAAATAAATTTTTAAAAGTTAAAAAATAATGAAAAGTTTTGAAGGGTCATTATTTAACATTGGGATAAATTTAAAAATTCAAACATTAATACATGAAGGGGCACTGAAATGAAAATCAGGAGACTAGTTTTGTAGACCTCAGATTTACATAATTCAGAGAGCTTGATAAATGTGACTTTAAATGAGAATTTCCATAAGAGTATTTCTTGGAATAGTATTCCTACATAATACTCTTCTTTAGGGAAAATAGCATGGTCAGAATTGTTTGGAACTTTATCCACCTGACAGTAAGGAAAACTGTTAATAATTTTTATGTTGAACATGGCTTTTCCAAATATGTTTTAATCTAAATATTTTTTATTTTTTATTCTATATATAAAATAATTCTAAGCATTAGTAGATTTAATCAATTCCTTTTTGAAAAAAATATATATTTTGGAATCAAGGACACAAATTTTTCTGGTATCAAGGACACAAATTTTTCTGGTTTTCCTTCTTCTCAGTCTCATTAGCTGAATCCTCCTCCTCTTCCTGAACTATAAACATGGATCACTCTTCATCACCACCTACAGTTACTCCTCAGGTGATCTCAGAGAGTTCCATACATTAAATAGCATCTATTAAAAATATGAGACCCACATTTATATAGCCAGTGCCAAAAATTATCCTACTCAAAACTGAAATGCTTAATAGACATATTAATCTTAGAGCTAAACTGAAATATCAAGTATCCAAAATCTGTTTTCTCCTCAACCCCACAATTTTCTTAATCATAGTTTCTACCATCATTCTACTTCATTAAAATATTAAGGTTAAAACAAAAACAAACAAAAAATTAGGGTCATTTATTCTGCAAAATATCTAGTAACCCATATCCACTTAATGAATTTAGAAAATCAATTTTAGCTCTACAGTCAAAACACACCCTATATCTGATGACCTCTAAAGAAGTCCTTTGCTGTTACCTCATCCAGTCACCACTTGCCTAAACTATAGCAGTAGACTCTTAACTAGTCTTTTTTTCTTTCACTTTTATCCCTAGTGAAATCTATACAGAAGTAACAGTGTAGATCTTTAAATATATAAATTACTTATTATTCTCCTAACTTGTTCTTTGAAGACACTGTGTAGTGACCAAAAGTAGACAGAAAATTGGCAGTTAACCTTGAAAAAAAGGAGCTACATTAGATAACAGTAACATGTATATGGCTTTTTGCCTGGAAGTATTCCCTTTAGCATAGGGTAGCCAGAATTGAAAGCTGTAATGATGAAAAAGAGATCTATATCTTTAATTACTTACATTAGAAAAAAATGTTTTAACTGTAGGATCTAAGTCGTACCCGAAGAAGTTTAAAAAAGATGACCAAATAAATCCAAAATAAGCGAAAGAAAGAAAATAATGAACACAAGAATAGTGAAATGAGAAATGGTCAAACAATAGAAAAAAAATTAACAAAATTAGTAATTTACCCTTTAAAAAGATTAATAAACTAATAAATTTTAGGAGTAAAAAATACCAAGAAAAAGAAAAGATATCAATTATTACTATCAAGAATGAAAGGGAAGATAACACTATAGATCCTGCAACTATCCAAAGAATAATGAAACATTTTAAATAAGATAACACATTCAATGACTTAAATAAAATAGTCATTTTTTTAAAAAAAAGTGAATTGAAAATCTGAATGTCTATCTATTAAAGAAACTAAATTTATTATCAAAAAAGTTTCCATAGTGAATTCTAATCCCAAAATGTGTTCAAGCATTTATTTAGGTAAAAATATTAATCTTACACAACTACTTTCTGAAAATTGAGTAGTAAACATTTCCTGTCTTTTAATGAGGACAGCATATCTCATAACAAAACCAAGTAAAGACATTGTAATAAAAGAAAAATTACAGAAAATTACCCTTTATAAATATAGATGTAAAAATCCTTAACAAAACATTGGCAAATTGAATCCAGTACTATGTTAAAAGGACAATTTATTATGATGAAGTGAGTTTATTCTAGGAATACAAAGTTGGTTTAATTTCAAAAAAATCAATCAAAGTAATTAACCATATTAACATATTAAAAAAGAAAACTCATATAGTTATCTCAATAAATGTAGACAAAGCATTTGACAAAATTCAATGCCTATTTAGGATTAAAATTTTCAGAAACCTAGGAAGAGAAGGAAACTTTCTCAGCCTAATTAAAATATAACATGGTTGATAAGTATGGATGACTAAATGAATACTTTCCCCCTCAGAATGGAAACAAAGCAGGGAAGTCCATTTTTACTATTTCTATTCAACATTCTTCTTGAGGCCCTAACTATTGAAATAAGAAAATGAGATAAAATAGAATAATGAAGATTGTGAGGGAAAAAGTAAAACTGTTTATATCTGTAGACACTATTTATGCAGAAAATCCTAAGAAATCTAAAAAAAGTAGAAAAATAAGCAAATTTATCAAATTTGCAAAATGCAGAGTCTTACTAGCAAAACCTAACTTAATTTCTTCATTCTAGCACCAAGTAATTGGAAAATAAAAATAGAACCATTCATTTAAAATAAGGTAGAAAATCATAAAGTATCATATACATAGAAAAGTTTTAACTAGTTGTGGAAAGACTTTAAAATATAGCTAAATAAATTGAAATGTAAGCCCTATTCAAGGATTGGAGATTCAGTGTTGCCAAGATGTAAATTTCCAAAACAAAATTGAATAGAAATATAATGAAATTCTAGTCATGAATCCAATGGAATTTTTTTTGAGGAAATTGAAAAGATGTTTCAAAAATGTATATGAGAATGAAAACAAACTAAAATAGTCAAAACAATTGTGAGAAAAGAAAAAATATATGAATATTTACATAACTAAATTCCAAGAATTAGCATATAGCTTCAGTAATCAGGACTGTGTTTTTTCATAAAGATAGAAATATGGATCATGGAACAGAAGATGCAAAGAGCCTAGAAACAAAGACAGACCACTAGCAAGGAAGATAACAGAGCAGAGCTGGGCAATCAAAAGCCCAAAGCCAGGTCTAACTCACTGGCTGTTTTGATTAACCCATGACCTAAGTAAGGTTTTTTACATTTTAAAATGGTTCAAAAATACAAAAAGAAAATTTATGACAAAAAGTTATATAAAATTCAAATTTCATTATCTATAAGTAAAGATTTATTGACATAGCCATATTCATTTACTTATATATTGTCCTTAATATAGTGGGCCAAGTTGAGAAATGTGCAGAGTCCATATGGCTGACATAGCCTAATATATCTACTACTCGGTCCTTTATAGAAAATATTTTCCAACCCTTGACTAGAGGCCTGATTTTTTTCTTTCTTCTTTTTCTTTTTTTTTTCTTCAGTAGTGTTCTTCACTAAGAGCAACCAGAGAAACTTGTAGAAGAGATTTAATCTAGATCTGGGGCAGGAAAAAATTTAAGATGCGCCTGGGACATCTTGCACTATAAAGTAAGAAAGTGATTGAAGAATAATGAAGATATTATCAAAAAAAGTTATATCAGCCAGCTTGAAGTAGTTCCCTGTAACTGAGTGTGAAATATTTTGAATATCAAATTAAATAATGATCATCATATATTATAACTTATTGAATAAAATAAGAAATCACAATTCCATGCTGATGCAAATGAATGAATGAAGAAGCAAAGTATCTTATTTACATAGGGGAATGTGAACTAATAAATCTAGAAAGAAAGATGCAGTTAGAAAATCATATATTGTCAAACTTAATGCTAAAATTTTGAATAAGAATGGGATATTTATATAGTTTCAAATAATTTCCCCACAAATGATTGTTTTAAAAGGAAAAATAGAAACTTTGCAGTCAGGAAAAGTGATGGGCATTATTTAAAAAATTAATCAGAATTAACATAAAAATATTAGGACAAAACAAGATCATATGTTTCTGATATGATGCACTGAGGAGGACACATCACATCTGCAAGGTATTCCTATAAATAATGTATAATTTATCCTATTCATGAATTAACATCAGATAAATCCAAACTAGAGACTTTTTATAAAATAACTGACCGATACTCTAAAAACTGAAGAAGAGTAAAAATACAAGATAACTAAATGCAATATATCATCATGTATTAGTTCCTAAATTGGGGGGGGAAATAGTTGGAAAAATCATTACTGTGACAATTGACTAAAGTAAAACATGTACCATGGATTGCCAAAGAGCCTCCGCAACAACATTGCTTCTCAAGTACACTCTTAGATGGCTTGCTTTGGCTCATACAATGACCTCTGCCTATAATACCTTTCTTTTAATAGTGTAGACCCAAATGAAATGTCATTTTTTCTTTGAAAGTTCTCCTGACTCTTCTAGGCAGTTAGATTATCTCTCCTCAAAGCTTTCATGCTAACCTCTGTGTATCTTTCTAATAGTACTTAGCATTTTATATTTTGAATTTTATTTACATTACTGTCTCCCATTGGTGTTATCTTAAAGATAGGGCCATATCTGACCATTGGCTTCGTAGATGTTAATTTTAGCTCACTGATTGTCACAAACTATATATATGCTTAGCTTGTTGTTGCTGGGGTTTTATTCAGTGATAATATTAACTAAAACAGCAATAAATGACATGTCAGATATTACTCTACTTCTTTAGACATTTGAAAAATTTGTTATGTTATCACATTAGGAAAATCAACATTCTCAGCAGAAGAGTCAGATAACTAATTCCCAGAATTCACTCATGCAAAAACATCAACCATCCAGCGGTCAGTCAAAAATACAAGCAAAAAGACTTTTGAACTGACTTATAATAGTTCGAAACTTAATTGATAAACAAGCAAACATGCAATATATGAACAGCAGAACCTCCTGGTACCCATTAATTATTTATTACTATTTTGAATAAAATTCTGTCATTTTTCTTTTACAACTCAAGAGCAGAAAAGTATTTAGAAAGTGTAGAGTAGTTGCTAGAACTAGGTGTACTAGTTTTAGTTCTGATAACTAGGGTTCAAATGAAGAGGGAAAAGAAAGGATAATCATGAAAATAAACCTTAAAAATGTATAAAGCATTTACTATAGAAGTTATTCAAAATACTTGATTATTCCCTGAAGTAATGAATTGAGCATATACTGACTGCTTAAAGAGTAAAGTGTACAATATGTTTTGGACATATTTCCAGCAAGAACAGAAAATGAAATTTTATTTGTGCTTAGAAACATATGCTTTTATTTTTAAAAAAATTAATCAATGCAAAATGGTTCATCAAACTCTATATAAATCTTTATGGCTGATATTATGAGATTAATTGGATCTGTTGTTCCTTATAAAAGAGATACTTTAGTTAAATATTCTAAGAAAATTATTTCCAGCAATACAACTGGCTTTTGTTTTCATAAGGAAACACATTTATTTTAAAATCCAGGAGCTTTTCAAAGAAAAGCAGTAATGCAGAACTAATGATTTCTAGGAATAACGCCTTATTTTAAAAGTATTCATATGAAACTGTGTACATTTCATGGCTTTAGAAGGGAGTATTTCAAAATAATGAACTATGAAATGGCAAACTTTAACCTCTTCCTAGTCTTTCAGATAGAAAATTATTTCCCTTAGATATTTGATAGTATTAGACCGACCACTACAGACTAGTCCTAAAGTAGCTAATATTTTGAGTTTTATTTTTTTTTATAAAAATCCCATAACTAAGTGATTTTAATATAAAAATATAGCACAGAGCCACAGAACCAGAGAGCAAAGATCAAGCTGTTTTAAGATACACTATTTTCCTATTTGCATTTTAAACCCACAGAAGCGTGCAAAACCTGGCAAAGTAAAATCAAAATCAGCATCACTATCTCAAGCTCTTTGTGTCTAGTAAATGTTCTTATTAAGCTAAAATATTTCATTAAGCTTTTATGCTTATATATTCCTATTCATTTCTTGTAAATGCATTCTTCAAATCTCTCTTCTCAGAAGTGGGAAATTGAGACTACTTTATATTTACTGACATTACTTAGCTTCCGACCTGAGCACTTGGTTGAAAAAAAAAAAGCTAAATTAAGTATTCAATACTACCAAACGGTTAATGAAAAATACCTTAACTAAATCTATTTTGGGAATTGAATTATTCCAGTTTGGTTTCTATTACAATAAAGAACTCTTAAAGCATAATTCAATTTAGGCATGAAAAATTCAGACAAAGATAAATTAAATAGTTTGTCCAATATCACACTGAAATAAGAGACAGCACATTTGCTTATTTTCTCCTATACTGCATAGTAAGACACAGATAATAGATGTTCAGTAAGGTTTAAACAAATTAATCCTCAAAACTTGAGCTTAAAGCACTTAATTTATTAATACTTTATTTATTTCACCTGTAGATGCCACAAAGAAAAGCCAGAAAAATATAATTCTGGTCTTTTCACTGATTATACCTATGCTAATCATTTAGACTCTTCAATTACTTAGAATATTTTTCATTTCCTCTTTCCCCTTCTTAGGTTCACAGAGTTGAGTTAATCACATTACAACATTCTCATCAGTACAGTCAAGACTTCAATTGTTTTTACATTATTGTTTTGTCATCATCATCCATCCCCGTGTCTATTTCCATTTCTTAGGTATACACTAACATATTTGATATTTGCAAATAAGCACATATAGTGTGCTTGTGAACTCTGGAGCCAGATAGCCAAGGTTTAAATTCTGGCTTCAAAACATACTAGTTATATAAATGACCTTTCAGGAACATGTGACCTTTCATGTTACTTGTATTCTGTATCAGTTTTTTCTTCTGCAACTTGAGTATAATAATACCTAATTCCTAGTTTGTTCCAAGGCTTAAATTATTTATATTTCAATAGACAAACACATGTGTGCATGTGTGTATATATAAAATATATGTGTATATATGTATGCATATACATTTATACTTGTGAAAAATCCTTTAACTAAAATTCTATGTTCTTATATATGTATGTATTCTTGAAAATAGTTTCACAAAACTATTTTATGCAGTTTCTTACAATTTTCCTTCAACACTATATTTAAGATCTATCAATGTTGCCCTATGTAACAGTAGTTCATTGATTGCTTCTGAGTGTTGAAGCAACTTCCATTGTATAAGTCTCATATATATTACATTTTCATTTCCATGGAGATAGACAGAAACAGGTATATAAAACATTTGTTCATCCACATTTACAGAAAGAAACAACTAAATTGAGCATTTATTATCCACGTTTTTATATTGACCTGTATGAGAATGGGGTATATATCCAAGAGTTTCTCTGCTGATTCATAAAGCACATCGATACTTCATTTTGACAATGTTATTAGGTTAAACTCTGGAATGACTAGAACAATTTACTCTCCTCCCAGAAGAGAAAGAGGGTGTTTCCCCTACATATTTGCCAAAACTTTGTATTAATAAATGTTTTGTCATTCAGAGATGTGGTAACTTAAGTCTTCGTTTAGAATGTATTTGTATACATGATCTCATGAAAGGATTCAAGTTTATATTTCTCCCTTAGATGAGCCCTTTTCCTCAACATAGTTTCTTCAATGATTTCTCCTTAACAACTTTATTATATATTAAATTTACATGGTGTTGTGTTTAGATTTTATTACATGATTAGATTTTGGGAAACAGGTTGATTTTGTAGCTATGTTAGGAAGAATCAACATGCTTCAAAAGTTATGTTATCTAAAAATTTGTTACTTCTATTTATTCAGACCTTTATTATATCATTAAATATAAATATAAAATTTATCTATAAATATCTTTTGCATTTTTTGCTAAGTAAAATCAGGATTCTTTATGGATTTTGTTGATAGACAGGGAATATCTTATTTTTTAATGAAATATTTGAAACATGCAGAGAAAATAATAGAATTAACACAGCTACTTATAGCTTAATTTTGCTAATTGAAACATTTAATATATTATTTTAAGTAATAAAATATTAGTTGGAGTACTTTTTGGGCTCCTCACAATCCCTCACTTTTTTTTCTTTTTTATCAGAGTTAACTATTTTGAATTAACTATTTGTCATTGCTATGTATGCTTTTATACTTTTACCATATGTGTATGCAATTATATAAAAAGTTTTTAAAATATGAAATAAATAGTAACAATAGAAACTTCAATGTTAAACAAAAAGTCCCATTTGATATTTTTTAAAAAGGAAAAAAATTAACATTTGAACAACATAGAGTTAGGAGTGCCAACCTTAGTGTCGTTAAAAATCCACATATAACTTTGACTCTCCCCAAAACTTTACTAATAGCCTACTGTTGACCAGAAGCCTAATAATAGCCGATTAACACATATTTTGTATGTCATATGTATTATGCACTGTATTCTTACTATAAAGTAAGCTAGAGAAAAGAAAATGTTAAAAATTAAGAAAAATCATAAAAAGAGAAAATCCATTTACAGCATTTACTGCGAAAAAAAAATCCATGTATAAGTGGATCTGCACAGTTCAAACCTGTGTAGTTCGAGGGCCCCCAGCGATGCCTTCACTCAGTTTATTTACATCATAAGTGATGAATAGGAGATGAAGTTTATGACTGATTATTTTCTCTAACCTGGGCATGTGTTTTGACTTCATGCAAATATTAAAATATGTTTAATGAACCTAAAGTTCATGCATATATGTTCGTCATTTGTATATGTAAAAGAGACATAGACAGGGTTTAGACAGGTGTGAGGAGGCTCCTATTTTCTTAGGTCATATATATTCAGGAAACTTAGAAGGGATGTGAATCCAGTGGGTAAAAAAGCATAGCAAAATGCAGCCTGAATGTGTACTTTCATCTGCACCTAAAGCACAATCAATTGTAAATGTTCTGAGGCAATGACAATTTATTGCACTGTACAGAGAGTGAGAATAAGATGTTTAAACATGTTTTCCTAATTTTTATTTTATTGTAGTTGATATCTTTGTAAAAGGAAACATATTATTTCTGATTTTTATTTTTTTCTTTCAGTATACGGCTTATATTATTCTGCCTTTATACACTTTTCCCTTTTTTCTTGGATGTTTTCTTCACACCCTCCAAGATATCAGGTATACTTGTATTTTGGCAGAAGCCCAAATAATGATTTTGCTTATCAGCTAGTTAACTATAAAATGTGATCTCCCTCAAAGAGCCAGAAATCAAAAAAGTCTGGTTTTATGATGATACTTTTCTCATTATATCTAAACATTTCTCTTTTTTTCTTTTTCTGTCAAGATTCCATCTTTCTGGGTCCCCCCACCTTTTCTTTTTATGATACTGCTTTTTTCCTTCCTTTGTTTTCTAGGTTTCCAAAGAAAATATAAAATCAAGGGTTCACATGTTTCATTTAAGCTTACTATCATTTTCCAATTAGTATTTGCAGTTCCTGTATCTTTATGAATAAGAAATATGACTTTTAACCACGTTTGCTAGGAATTTGTGTGTGTGTGTGTGTGTGTGTGTGTGTGCGCGCGCGCGTGCGTGTGTGTGCGTGTGTGTGTGTGTGTGTGTGTGGCAGGGGGAATGCTTATTGAAACAAAGAAAGAGACTATTAATAAGTGAAGAAGCCCTCAGAGAAACTCCCTTTGGCTCAGAAATTATTCTTGTTTACAGTTTAATACTATTTGAGAGAGTAAGCAAAATGAGGAATGATTATGATTAGAAGTGACTATTAAATTAGACTCAAATGATTGTTCTATCTATTTGGTATAGTGAAATTCAGTCTCATTGGTATTAAAAGTCATACTAAACTCTGGCTCAAAAAAAATGAGCTATCTTCCATTTGTTTTTACAAAAGCCATGGTGAGGAAGAAAAAGAAGAAAATAACATTTCCTAGTATACTGAAATTTTAATTCTAGGTTATAAGGGACTTATAATTAATCCTAGATTACAAGGAATTTATAGGTCACACGGTATCGTTCCAAAGTAAATCTAAGAACAGCCCCCTTGTCCAGTAAACAGGTCACTGCACTGCAAGTGAGAACCGTTGATTACTAGACCATTCTACAATATAGTAAAATGTGAAGTAATATTTAATTTTAGCTATTTTTTCTTATTAATTATTATTTTTGTGTCTTGCGGACAAACACTGTGGCTTTTGAGATTTCTACTTTAGAAAACTTAAGACTTCTTTATCCCTCAAATGGAATTAATATTTCACGGTATAGACATGGATGGCGGACTAATGGTTACCAAGGGGACAGCGGGAGGGGGAGGTAGATAGGGATAAAAGAGGTCAAATATGTGGTTGATGGAAAGAAACATAACTATGGACGATGAATACAGTGCAATATGTATATATAGGACTTACTGTTGAATTGTACACTTGAATATTGAATTTTGTTAATCAATGCCACCCCCAAAATAATTAATTAATTAAAATATTTCATGGCAATTCAAATAACAACAATACCTTAAATTTTTTTTTTCTGAGTAAGAACTTACATTATATATACACACACACACACACACACACACACATACACACACATATACTTACATATATTCATACACATATAAAACATATACACACAACATAGGTATCTATGTATGTATATAAGTAAGCAGATGGATGATTATTCATATTTCCTAAATATTTGGATCCTTTTTTCCAGTAATTTCATTTTTTTATTTTTAAGAAAAGGATATGGAAGTATCCACAAATGGTTGTTAGATTTGGCAGAATCCCTTTGAAAATCTTAAAACATTCTTTCTCTATTTGCTTCAAAATGGTGCTTTTAAAAGGAGGGGACCCATTTATAAACTTTTCTGTGATTATTTGTGTGTCTTGCAATCATTTCATATATGTTCCGACTATTAGGAAGTCTGAAAAGTCTCTTTAAATGGGGTGTTAATTTATATATATCCTAATGATTACAGAATTTCTACCATTTTGATTTCCTTTAATTGTATTCTGGGTTTTCTTGTTTGTTTTATTTGTTTTCTAACTTCTATTGATCCAGTTTTTAACTCAGTTAATTAGCATTACTTTTCTCTTACTTTATCCTCTACTTTTCAAAACAAAAAATATTCTAGTTACCATTACCTTATATATAAAAATAAATAAAAATGCATAATTTTAATTGCTGTTAGCATAGACCAGGGATTCTTTTATCTTATATTAGTTTTGTTTCAAGTCATTTTTTCAGAAAGGATCTATCCCCAACAGACTTTGAGCTCTTGCATATCCATAATTAACTTTATTTTGCCTTCATACTTGAATGATCATTTGATTAGCTACAAAGGTCTAGATTTCACATCATTTTTCACTCAGAACTTTGGAGGCTTTACTTGATTGACTTTAAATATTTCTCTACTCAAGCTGAAGCTTGATGCCCATTTAATTCTTTTCTTTACATGTTAACATAGTTTGCTCTCTGAAAATATTAACAATTCTATCTCGTCTCTGCAATTCTTAAATATCACTAAGATGTTTCTGTTTTTAAGTCTATTTTTATTCTTCTAGTTTAGGCCTTTGCTGTTCATTTCACACTTTGAGACTCATTTATTTATTTATTCTACTGACTTCTCTCTTCTTTTTTGATTGGAATCTGGGAGCCCTCCTAGATGGATATTAATAGTTCTGGATTATATATACATATGTGTGTGTGTGTGTGTGTGTGTGTGTGTGTGTATACATGTATATATGTATTTCTTTTTTCTCTTTCCCTTATTTCTGGGAGATTTAACTTTATCAGTATTCTGGCTTACTACTTTTAGCTATGTTCATTCTGTTTTCCACACAGATATACATACTTAATTTATTATTTCGTATATACCAAGAATTTTGAGTTTATTTTTTTAACTTTCACATTTTCCAAAATGAATGATCTTTTCTTATTCTCTAAGTATAGTACTATAATTATTATAATAAATTATATTGTTTTCCCCATGCTAACTCTGTCTTCATGATTTCATTTTGTTAACTTTGGTGTCTCCATTCCATGGTATGGATTTAACACAAATATTTGGTCATTCACAGTTGTCTATATGTCTTGTAGAGATCTTAGATGAACGATGTATTTTCTCGGGCCAAATAAAAACCCTTCTTCCATTGGCGAAACCAGTCTTACTTATTAGGAGCCTCACTCTGTGCTTTTCAGAGAAAGGTCAAGAAAGGTGGCCCCGTAGAGTACAGCAAAGCTTATGTTACGTGGATGCCACCTCCATCCCTGTCTAGAACACTCCTTGCACCCACTTTGAATATCTACTGGATACTGTCTTCCTCTGTACAGAGCTGTAAAGACAGCTTTATCCTGGGTGCAATTGCAAAACACATTTTCTTTCTTTCCTTCATTTTCAACTCTACTCTTTTTGTTAAGATATGGAGTTGTCATAGTCTTTAAGCTGCTTCTCATTCTTTTCCAGTACCCAGGCTAAGCATTGTCTCTGGGCATGTTAGTCACATTCTTTTGAAAGTAGTATTTAAGAATTAGTCAAGGACAAATTGTTCTGATGCCATTTATTTAATAAAGAAGGATGGTGGGACAGGTCCTCTAATATAATTATTCTGAAGGCAACTACCGTGTTACTGTGATGACTACCCCACTCTGCACTGGACTCAACTTTGAAAGATGGTCTCTATTTTTGAAGAGCTCAAATCATTAGAAATTGCCATGAAAAGAATAGTGATTCTAGGATACTGAAAGACTGGTGCAGAAGTCTACCAATAACTTTCATTTCATCCCTATACCTTTCCATTTAGAAGCATCCTCTTTGATCTGTAACAAGTAGACCTGCTTTGAAGGATCTTACCTTTTCTTTATAGATCAGAAGAAAGCACTTCAAATTGAGAGAAGTTGTAATGAAAGATTACTCTTTTTTTCTTTATTTTTTAATGTTATATTTAGAAGGAGCCACCTTGTATGAAGGAATGTGCAATGAAAATTAGGTAGCATCACAGAATGAAAAATAAAATACTACTCTTTTAAAAGCTCACGCACATGCACGTTTGAAATAAGATGGCTCCCCAAGTTCCTAATTTTTTGCAATACATTTACATAAGAATTTATGTGACTTAGAGGTCAATCTCAAACTTGGCCTTCAATGAGTAACAGTTTTCAGATATTCATTTGTACAATACAATAATAGTTCTCTTTCAAAAGAGTAGATACATGTCATTCTATGCAAATTTATACAGTGTCATGGAACCCAAATTTCCTTCATGGTTACTTACTAAACAAGCAAGTATTTTTTGCTAACACCAAGCTCTGACAACCCAGCTAAGGTTGGCTTAAAGAATATAGGAAGTGCAGATCTTAGTTTGCCTGAAAGAATATAGGAAGCACAGATCTTGATTCCCAGTGTACATAACTATCAGTGGATGTTAGTGGTGTTGGGAGGATGTATAGCAATCATCTATCAGATATCCATCATAAGGAGGGAAGACATAGGCATCTGCAGTTTTGCAAAGCTTCCCTGGTGATTCTTATACACTGTTTCTCCCACCTACTACTAGTTTTCCCTATAGATATGTGAGCTATGTCTGTTAACTGTTTTTTTTCCTATCTCTTTATTGTTTAAGAAACAAATTCAAGAAAGATTTTTTTTTCAGTCTTTTTTCTTACTCAAAATCTGGACATATTTACAGGACAGCTTTCTGTTGTTATCTACATTAAAATAATAAATATAGAATTTATACATATATACAATTACCAACTTGCATTCATCCTCTGAGTTTTAAGCAGTTTCATTTCTCAGTAATGCTCATTTCAAAGCTTACAAGTACAAAATGACTAACCCTTAACATCTTTGAATAATTACTGCTGAGGCTGGGTGTGAGGCATTACAGTGAAATGTCATACCTTCAGTACTTCTTTTTGTCAAAGGCAGAAGAAAAGATCACTTTCAAGATAGCCACAAAGCCATGGAAATAGCAAAGCCACCTGACAGCAAGATTTTATAGTTCATTCCTAGGCTAAAGAAATGTAATAGAATAACGTTATTTTTTAAAAAGACTTGTCCCTTAATGAACATTTTTTCTTTGTACATGTATGCATTCTCTTAAGGAAACTATAAGCCAAAGTCCAAATAATTATTTTTTTGAAAATATTAATTAAATGATACTAGAACAAAATTTAAGGACTATAATATAGAATTTTCTCTATAGAGTACTTGCTAAACCAGAATTAAATGTAGTAATGATCTTTTAGTATTTTTTCTTGTATTTTTAATTTTATTGTCTAAAAGATCACTTGATTATAGGCTAATGAAATATTGCTTTATTTTCTTGGATATAGTTAAATAATACTTAACCATCCTTGACAGCAATACCATCCCACTTTACAAAAGTAATTTAAGGAAACTTACCAAAGACTCTTATAGTCATTGTAATAACTATTCAATTCTCTACACCCCACCAACAGCAATTAAGTCATAAAAATTGTTTTATGCTGTGCTGATCAAAGTCTGAAGTGGGGCAAGATTAAGAAAATTACCAAGGATTATCATAGACAGTAGAAAGGGGTATAACTACATTGTTCAGCAAAAATAAATTCTACTACAGAAAGTATTTCAAAAACAATTTATGTTTTAACTTGAATTTTGTAGGCAATTTTGACTGACCATACTTTCTATAATTTCACTAGAATATTCTGATAACCATATATTTACAAATACATTCTGGCATAGTCAGTTTTTTCTTTCAGTAAAACAACTCAGTACTTTTGGAAATCATGTTTTCATAATAGTTCTTATTTTACATATAGCATAAAAGTGTACTTCTATTTTTTATCATGTTTATTCTTTATTATATAGTTGCATTTAACATGGTTCAGAGCATTAATTATTCATAATAATTTTAAATTCATGGATTAATGACTCTATTTTATATTTAAAGTCACTTGATTTCTATATATCTGGATAGAAATTAATTTTTAAAAATAAAGGTAAACCAACAACATAAATTATAAATCTCAGTTACAGGATTGTGTATGAGCAGCACTATCAGTTGAATACTTTTAATGAAACATGCATCTTATTTGTTTACTGCAAGTATATGACGTATGCATATTTACACACACATACATATCACCTAAAAAATGAATTAAACTCCTATAATTTATATTCTTTGTAAACATAAAATATTTAAACTGAGAAAATCACTTGAAAATTTTTAGATGAGAAATAGCCTGAAAATTAATCAGTTATTTTTAAATATTTGCACTATAAACATTGATATGGTCAAAGCTTCACTAAGTAATTAAGATAACTCTTAACATAAGACCGGGCTGTTTGAATAGCACAGTGTATTCTCAAAAAAAAAAAAAAAAAAAAGGCTTAATTAAATTTGAAATGAGTGCCATGTTCTTTGGCCTAAAAATCATTTTGGAGTGTTTATCAAGGCATAATAGCTGAAGTCAGAATCTACTAAGGCAACAACCACTTCCCAGCATTGCCAGTTCTCTTTAATGTTATTAAGGTTCAAGGGTTTGGATTCTCCATTGATTACAGAGGTACTTTTAAAATTGAGGGCATGGTAGATGACCATAAGAACAGGATTTGAGGGATTGATACTAAAAGAGAAGAAAATCTTAAATAGACACAGCTAAAGAGAATAGCATTGTTTTAACAAATACTTTTCAGAAACAGCAGGCCTAAATACTTTAGAAGTGTGTTTGTAATTTTTTGAACTCCTTTGAAAACTTAAATATATAAAGTAATTACAAATATCAAATTTTTATTAGTTGATATCTGAATTAGCTCCCTAAATACAACAGTAATTGATGTTAATACATCATTCTAAAAGTATTTGTTGAGCCCATTATATCCTCAGTGCTGAGAAAGACCAAAAAATACCTTCCATAACATATACAATAGTTTCTGCCCTCAACCATCTTGAAGTTAAATAAGAAAAGAAAAAAAAAAGTCATGAATCAGAGAATAGCTAATTCTTGTCAGAAGACAGAGATTCACCAATAATCAAAACAATAATTAAACAGCTTATGCAATATGATTGCAACTATGCAAAAATGTTTATTAGTCAACATATACTGTTAGTTTTCAAGGTTCAAGGCTTAGGTAGAACTGAGAAAAGCAGATCTGGCCCTCGTCTACCACAGTGAGAAAGGGAAGGGTATGGGTAATAAAGTTTGGATAATAACCCTCACACCAGCAACACCAATGCCACAGGTTACTATTGCACTGACTTCAACAGAAGCAGGTGATCTGATTTTACCTTTATTTCCTTAGAATTCTCATGACTTTGGGCCTTGTCAGCCACAGTAACAAGAAGAATGCTATCTTGCACCACAACTGTTGCCTGAGTAAACTTCCTGTGGAGTTTTCCTCCACTTCACAACACAGGACAGCACATTTGGGAGGAATTGCACTGCGCATAGCAGCAATAGTTCAGGCACTGACTTAGAAACTGCTAACCTCAGGCTTCAGTAAAAGATAGCCATGGCTAGGAAGTGTTCTCTCTAGTGCTAATGCCAGTGAAGATGGATTTAGCACCAAAGGATACATTTTTATCATCCAATAAAAGCCAATCTCAAAGAAAATTTTGTGAATACGTGTATGTGTACCTTAGAATTTGGGGGATATGGAAAAATAGAAAACCACAGAAAAAGACTGAATAGTCCACTGAAATCACGGGGTGGGAAACTAAAATTTGAAATTTAAAGTGACTAACTTTATACTCATGTATCAGATGTCTGCCTTGTGCCAATTGCATACATAATTATCTTTTTCACTAGATAGTGGTTACTTGAGGAGGGTTACTAAATTTTATTCATATTTATATTCCAAGTGTCTCATTATATTTGTGAACACAAATAGATACTCATTCTTTCTTTAAAGGGTAAATTTTCAGTAAGCACACAGGCCCAGAAATGAAATGCTTTCAGGAGGTGAGCAAATAACATAAATTTGTGAATCCATCTGGTGTAATAAAAAATGGGATGGCTAGAACTAGTGTCAACTTAGAGAGAGTATGCCATATCTATTACTATATAACAAATCACTCCAAAACTTAGTGAACTAAACAATTTCTTTAATAAATGATGATTCTGTTAGTTGTCAATTTGGTCCAGGTTCAGCTAGGTGTTTCTTCTACTGGTACATCCTGGGTTCATAGGTGCAGCTTTTGTTTCCTGCAGGTAGCTGGAAGCTGATTGTTCCCAGATGACCATACACACATAAATGGCTGTTCACTATGGCAAACACAGTTTATATCTCTTCACTTAATACTAAGCTAATCTCAGCTTCTTCACATGGGTTCTACAAGTAGCCTAATGTTTGCTAAAGCCCCATTGCTTAAATTGAGTGGATTACAACTTTTGGTAGAAAGAATTTCAAATTTCATGACCATTTTTTCATTCTTCCATGAAAGACTTTCAAATTTTGATTTTTTTTTTTTTTTAGAAATTAAAAAAAACTTCTGTTAAAAAAAAAGACACATGTGTGACCATGTTTAGCTTCTGAACACCAGCTTAATAGCTCTGTTCAAAAAAAAAAAATCATAATTTTTAAAAAACCATTTAACTGAGAAAATTGTCTCTTAGTTCAATTTGAATGTTTTTTACTATTCACTGAATTGTGAATGCAGCCTTTTTTATGACCTTTTAGTGTTTACATAACTAAGTCCTTCCAGACAGCACTTAACATACCCAAGTCTTACTTTGTTCTACTTTACAAGGGTTATCATCAGAGAATTGTTCTCTTCACAGTGTTTTGTGCACGCTGGTGACAAAACATGTGACTCTTCTACTGCTACTTTACAGTTATTCTCCAATGTCATTTATCTGCCCTATAAAATGTGAATTTTGCAATTCATCGTGATTACTGCTAATAATTTGCAATTCTGCCAACCAAGAAAAAAACTTATTGAGTTATGAGCAGATGAACACCTGGGAAAATGAATGAGAGATCAAATAGTTACGTATTTTTCTGTACCTGTATATATATAAAAAATACTGCATTTATGATGCATACCAAGCTTCACCTGTTTTTTTTTCTTTAAATCTCTATGTAAGTTCAAGGAACAATACCAAATGGTCTCACATGATTTAACAAATCCTATGAACTCTCATTTTCACTGACTACTATATTCAAGTCATTTCATATCATCTTATGAAATTATCATGGTATTTCAAAGCCTGCATCAAGGAGACAGAGCTACAAAAGAAAAATGAGAGATCAACATTTCTTTTTTAAAAATAATCTTTTATATTTTTCACTATTGAATATATTCCTGTGTGGCATAGTATTTCAATTTAAGATCTCATTAAAATGGATAAAATGGGGATATTTAACAGGCTGTCAAATGGAAGTATGATCAACTTTTCAAATTTTTTGCACAGGCATCACAACCTGTGTTTCTTGACATTCAAGATATGTAGATACCCCTGGAGAAAACACCTGTGAATTTTCTGTAATTCATAAATCCCAGGTTTTGAAACACTGCAGTATATAAGTATCATAAATAAGAAAATACATGCAACACGTGAAAAATCCCACTGCAAAATAAAACATTAAATGTATACTTTCTTTTTGAAATGGACCCATACCAAAAAAAAAGATATTAAAGACAGATCTAAGGATCAAGAAAAAGTGGCCTTAATATATTTAATTTCAGTCTCAATGTAACTTTGCCAAGAGGAGCTACGAATTTTAAGAATGTTTTATACTGCCATAAGTGGAGTTAACGGCAATCTCAAATGAGCAGAAAAAGTCCCTAAATGTGTATGGTGCTCTAAGGAATGCTGCCTACTATACCAAAAATGCTGAGAACCACAGCGGCGACTGTAAAGTAAGCTACATCCTGGTATAGTTATTAACTTTTATGACTCAATACAATTACTTCTCCTTACTAAAACTTAAAGTGGGCTTTCTAACTCAAAAATTTTTGTACAAAAATAGCAAAGGTAGAGAAACATTTAAACTTCTAAAGAATGATCTGCATACTCTTACGTAAAAAAAAATATTACTAGAAATGTGGCATGGTAACAATCAGCTTTCATAAAGCTTCTGTCCTTGCACTGATTTTCGCTTTATTTTGTCATCTTGGTTCTGTTATTCTTTGCATATACATGCTCATCCTTGTGTCCTTGATATCTCTTTGCATTAGCCTTGGTACCATAAAGCACAGAATTCTTAGTATCATTGTCTTCAGTAGTTCACAATTCAGCCTTAAAAGCTCAGAGACTTTCTAACTCAAATATGAAGATTTAACTGATGGTATTTTTGTGTTATGTATATAGAGAGCACCCTGCACTCTGCTCAGTGACAAAATTATTAGATGTACTATTTGGTTTGCTCCCTATCAAAGCCAATGCACATTGTCTGTGAAATGCTTACTAAAAAACATCTCCTATTCTTTCAGTTTGGGAAAAAAGGCATTTATAGACCTTTCCAGCTTTGATGTGGAAAAATAATACTGATATCTTTCTGTTGCCCCAAAACCTCCGCATTACTCAATAGTCTCTGCTGTGTAGTTGACCTAACCTTCCATTTTCAGATATCATCCTTTTGAGCTACCAGTATAAATGTGTTCATTCTCCTATTAGGGAGGCTTTGCTGAGGTTTTGCCTTTAAAGGATTTTAGGTCTATTACATATCAATTACACATACACTTAATACATATAAACCCAACTTCCAAAAATACTTATAAAACACCTTTTGTTTCTTTCCTTTATGTCCTGCTTTGAAAGAGATTTTGAGCTAGGGACATATGTACACTTATAACAAATCTTTAAAAGATACACCACTGGTTGGATATACGTAGATACTGAAAATGACATCTAAGTAAAGCAGATTGCTCTCCCTAATGTGGGTGAACCTCATTTAATCAGTGTAAGGCCTGAATAAGAAAAAAAAAGCTCCTTCAATCCCCACAAGTTAAGAGTAAACTCCTGCTGTACTGCCTTGAGCTGGGACATTATTCTTTTCCTGCCTTTGGACTTGAACTGAAACACTGGGAATTCTTGGGTCTCAAGCCTGCTGGTTTTTGGACTAGAACTACACCATCAGCTTTCCTGGTCTGTGGCTTGACCACTGCAGATTTTGTGACTTGTTAGCCTCCATAATTACATGAGCCAATTCCTTACAATAAATCTCCTTCATGCAATTTTGGAGGCTGACAAATCCTAAGATCTGAAGTAGGTATAGGCTATATATCCAGTATATATCCGTTCATCCTATTGATTCTATACAACTAACAATAGTGAGTCTGGGCCTATATAGAAATAAATATGTGTATGCAGAGAGAGAGAGAGAGAGAGAGAGAGAAATCTTATATAGGTATATATGCTGATTTATCTATAAGCAGTATTTTTTTAAATAATTAATGCTAATGCGGTCTAATGCTTTCTTAGTGATTAAAAAACATGCTAACATATCTGACACTTTTTATGGTGGTTAAACCTAATATGGTCTAATGCTTTTTTTTTTTTTTTTTGCATGTATATCTACTTCTAGATTCGTCTTAGGTTACTCTCTTTTTCTCTAGTGAGTCTGTTACCTAACAGCCTTGAAAATCTCACCTAGTTAATTAATGATGACTATCAGTTTCCCAAGTGATCTGAGTCATGCACCTTGTACATAAAGTTCCAAATGTGTCTTCTTTTACAATATGTATACTCTGGGGTGTCACAAACTTTGCCATGCAATCATTAATTTTTCCAATGCCTCTTGAGAAATTCAATTTGATGAACAATGTGTTTGCATCATTATCATGTTCTACAGAAGAGAAATTTAACCAACTCTCTTGTGTGAAAAATGGGGCTAATATAAAAGTAATGGTACCATAAGAGCAAGGAAAAAATTAGTGAGAACAGAAATTAAATCTGAATAGTAAATTAATTAGATACAGATCCCTTTGGTTTTTTACTCATTATCATCTGTGGTAATTAATCATTCTAATGGTCCAAGTTGAAATAAAAATGACATTACTGATTTGCTGAACTAAAGAAGAACATAGAGAATCTGCCAGCATGCAAACAGAAAAAAAAAAAATTATTACTTCTTAATATTAAGAGTTAAGTAAAGTGACTTTTAAAATTGTATTTTGTTTACTGACAATATACTGAAATCCTTCCAGTGCTTCTCATAAAGAGTCATGTATTGTATCTCATTTGATTATTAAAATTACCTTGTGGAATAACTTTTATTGTCCTCATTTTAAAATAAGAAAACCAGGGTTCTGAGAAGTTAAGTGATTTGTGGTCACAGCATAACTCTCAGAGAAACTTTATTTTGAAAGTTTTCAAAAAGATAAGTAGTAACTCAAATGTACAACAAAGCATAGCCATGAAAAGGAAGTGCCTGCTTAGTTTAAGTAGGAAGTAAGGTAATACCTGGAAAGGGAATAGAATCTAACTTTCTTGTACACCATGTACAATGCAGTGGCTGTATATTTTTTATTTGTATCTTATGATTGAAGAGGGAGTAGCTTTGGTAACAGCATCAGTCCTTTTACTTCCTTTTTCACTTCAGAACTATTAATTTGATAATAAAAAAGAAATATAAACTAGCTATAATGTTACTACTTTGAAGAAATAGAGCTACTGATTGTCTTTACTTTTTCTTAAGTTTATTCTACCAATTCAGTGGCTTGACTATTGTCCTCCCACATGAAATTTCATGTCCGTCCAGAACCCCAGAATGTTACTTCTACTGAGAAATAAGGTCTTTGCAGATATAATTAAGTTAAGGATCTTCATGAAATCTTATCGGATTAGAGTTTACCATAAATCCGATGAAAGCATTATAAGATACAGAAAAGGATATAGAAATACATGAGCAAGAAAGGCATAGGAAAATGGAGGCAGAGATTGTAGTTATGTCGCCACAAACCAAGGAAGTCTGTAGCCACCAGAAGCTAGGAGAGACAAGCAAATATTCTCCCATAAAATCATCAGAAAGGGTTTGGCCCTGCTGACACCTTGGTTTTAGAATTACAACCTGAAGACCTGTGAAAGAGTAAATTTCTATTGTTGTAAACCACCAAGTTTGCGGTAATTTGTTATGTCAGCTCTATAAAATTAATATGCTAATTAATAAAATTAAAAAAAAAACAAAGTTGCACTAACAGAGTATTCTGACTAGCAATTGTGACTAGCAATAATGTTTGTATAGAAAAAGGCAAATAAATGCCAAATATATTTCTGTTAAAAACGTACTAAAAATATTTATCTCTAACCATTTAGCACAAAGGAGAGATTACGAAGCAATAAACCATTAAAAAATAATTAGGTAAACTGTATTTATAGTTTATGTGCATTCAGAAACACGTGTTGGTTTTTCTTACATTTCTAATTCTCCCTACTCACCTAATACTATTTCCTGGAGTACCTCTGTAACCTAATTAGGGAACATGTGTTGATAAACTGAAAAGGAAGCTGCATTCACCCTGCTGCCCCCATCTAAATGAAAAATAAACCTCCAAACATGAAATATAAGCTACTAAACAGCTGCCAGGAAAAGATAAACAAGCTCCCTCTTCAACTTTTCTTTTTTCCTTCAACAATAATAATCTATATGTTTGAAGAGAGAGAGAAGACATAGTAAGCACTATGTAAATAAAGTTATGTTAAATTGTCAAAAAGGAAACATACCCATAGGTGAGAAGCCAGGCCAAGTTTTAGAAGCTTTTCAAGTTTTAATTTATTTTTATACAGCGATATAAGCTCCATTTTGCAATTATATGAAATTTATATACATGTAATACTAATACAGTACTGAAGGAGTTGAAGTGTTCCTTCATATTCACATAATAGTTAGAGTCTGAGTTTAAATTCAGCCTTCAACAGTTTGTCACTGAGCCCATTTTGGGAAAGCTACTTCATCTCTTCCTAAGCTCTGTCATCAAGTGACCCATTAGTAAGTGAGAATGTTTAGATCTAAATAAGCAGAATGGACAGTACTTTATATCATATGCATTTAACAAACACTGCTGTTTTTTCTTTGATTTTTCAAATATATCTCTAATTTTATGGTATTTTAATAATTAAGAAAAATAATTAAAAATTTAAATTAAAAATAGAAACAGAATAATTGTACAATGTCACTATTAAAATAAAGTTTTTATAGATAATTTAATGAGTTAAAAGGAAAAAATAGAGATCCAATATTATTTTTTTGCAGGCAATATTGCTTGACTGTAAAATCATAGGTATATTAAGTTAAAAAACTGTTACAATTAAGCAAAAAAAAAAAAAAAGAAAATTAGTAACAGGTGTTATGGATTGAATTTTGTTTCCCCCAAATATTTTAAATGCTTAAGCTCTAGTACCTATGAACGTGACCTTTGGAAATAAGGTCTTTGTAGATGTGACTAATTAGTCCAGATGAGTTCATACTGGAGTAGCCTGGAACCTTTATCCAGCATGCCTGGTATCCTTATAAGAAGAGGAAAGGAAAACAAGGGGCTACTCCCTTTGAATACACAGACGTATGACGAGAAAATGCCATGTGACAGTGAAGGCAGATTAAAGCACTGCAGCTACAAGCCAAGGAACACCAAAGATTTTCAGCCACCAACAGAAGTGAGGAAGTGGCAAGGGAGGATCTATGTGTATATTTACATCTATACATACAAGATGTGATAAGAGGTTAGATTCCTTAACTTGATAAGTGTCTATAAAAGCTTAAGGTAAACAACATTCTTAGTAATAAAAATTAGGAACAAATCATTATAAAATCAGACAAACTTCTTGATTGTCTGTTAAGTTAGCCAGTAATTAAACTTATAATACAAGTTCTAGGCAACACAATAAGCTTATTAAAAAATGAATTAGATGATAAATAATAATAAAAATAAACTGTCATTTTTTCCAGTTATTAATGTCTACCTAGAAACTATAAGAAAACTGACCACAACATAAAAATAAGAAATAATAATGGAATTCAGAAATTTGTGATCCAAGATTAATATTCTCTCTCTGTAGACAGATAAATAGATGATAAATAATAGGTGGATATGTAGGTAGATATGTAGGTAGGTAGGTAGGTAGATAGGTATGTAGGTGGGTAGTAAGTAGGTGGATAGATAGATAGATAGATAGATAGATAAATGATAGAGATAGACTCATCTATCTGGATGTATAGTTTTTTTCTAGCCATGTCTGTTTTCTCTAGCTGACATGATAAAACCTGAAAGATCTATTAACATAAAAGAGCTTGTCACAGACATCTGCACAATATGGGATAATTTATATAAAATATAGATATATGGGCATACATATCTATGTAAATATACACAAAGGAAACAAAAGAGTAATAGTAAATTGTTGACAGAGGTTACCACTGGTGAATGGAATTTACGTGATAGATATGTAAAAAGGGAGCAATGGAAATTAGAAAGGTTTCATGTGTTTATCTGTTAGAGATTTCTCTCTAAATAATGTTAATATATTCACAGAATAATTTGGTTGTGTACATGCTATAAACTTGAAGTTATTCTGACTTCTTTTGACTTTCTTGGATTTCATAGTGACATATTTCTTCTGAAAACATTCTCTAGGCAAATGACTTTAATGCTAACTGGATTTTATGCTTTTTTCTTACCAGTTGACATTATCACAATAAAATTTATAATGAAACTTGAAGTAAACTTATTACTGAAATATTTATTGGAAGCTATTTACTTCAGTAGCAAAAATATCCAAATATTCACTATAAACAAACAATAGAATCATAGAAAATTATATGGTAGTTTAATATTAAGAATTTTATTTATATCATGAAAGTGAAAACAGAACTTATTTGTCTTTATTTAAAATTGTCTTTGAAAAAATTTATTTAGGACTGAAATATTTCAATTACAGGCCTATTACTTCCAGGTTTAAAACTGCATGTAGCTTTTATAAAAAATTCTTTATAGAAAATTCTCAAAGATCACCAAAAGGGGATATTAATGGTCATATTTACAATAAAATTCTGTTCTACCTCACTATCTTTTTCTTACAAATTATTCTTAATCTTTCTTACTCTTACATCATTCTCTTTTTCTAAAAGCTTAAGAAAATCTTTCTTCACCCCAGTCTATGTGGGCTCACATGGTTTCAGCCTACCATACCTTTTATTCTACTGCTACTCTTACTCTTTTCTAAGTGAAGTAAGTCATTTGTTTTGTTTCTGCACCCAGCAGCTAGGATGAGTCTATAAAAAAAGAAATAACACTGCATCACTTCTTTGTTGGAAACCTGTTATATATTTTTGACCCCTTGACTTCTCCTGAAATTCTTCTCTTTACTTACTCAGCTGCTGTATAAAAATTCATAGGTATAACAATTACCCTTGTCAACAAAAATGAGATTAGCCTGGTGATCAACAGCTCAGGTTTGAATCATTCCATAAAATGCAACTAATTAAAATGCTTTCACCAAAAAGTGGTCAAAAATCCAAACCTTTCAATTTATGTTAATACTGACAATATTCTACTTTATTTTTAGTCTAATAAGAGTACTGGTTGGTCAAAATAAGTATTACTGTAGCTCTTGGAGAGTATAAAACAAGTATCAGTAAACAAATAAAGTAAATCAATTCTACTGATGGTATGAAAAATTCTAATATGTTTGTTAATGTATATTTATTCTATTTGTCTATATTTTATGTATGATGTGTTTAAATGAGTCAGTCATATAAATATGCAATTGTTATTTAAATTATTAAGATGATTTAAGTAGATGTGTAAGTAATGTTTAATATTTTAAAAATAATTAAATTTCTAAGTCTTACCTGTTAAATGTGAAACAAAGTACAAGGACTAGTGAGTGTTATACACCAAATATCTGACACAAGTTTTAATGCAAATATTCCCATGGTTTACATGAACCATTAAACCTTTTTAAGACTGAAATGAATCTTTAAAAGAAGGCTGGTAAAGGAACCAATTCAAGTGAGAGATAACATGCTATTGCTCCTTACTAATTTTCATAATTTATCCATAATTATTTCTTAATTATTCCATAATTATGGAATCAGTCCAGATAGAACTGAATGTACCTAAACCTTACTGGTGAACAAAGTTTAAACTTATCAATCTAAAAACAGAGCATAGAATGGATTAGAAGGAGAATAATTGAAACGGACAATTAAACAATGTAATTTATCTGAACGAAATGGGTATAAATTATAAATAGAATTGGCTACATTTTGGAGGTGGTGGTAAAGAGAACAGTTAAGGCAGAATCCAGAATTTTGAGACAGCAACTTGAGATAACTGTACTACCCATAGTAGAGTTTTTGCAAGTTTTTCTTAGAATATTCTAAAAAGGAATGGGTGAATAGGATCATGGTGTTGAATAAGAGTGTGTTTTAAACAAGTCTCTTTAAACTCTAGGATCCTGATACTATGTTTGCATCTGATAGTGTTTTTCATCTCCATCATATATATTTACAGTCACTTTTTTGTACATTTTCTTCCTTCACTTGCCTTCCCCCTTTCTTAAAACATATCATTTTTATTTTACATCTATTTTTGTTAAAAATATTAAGTACAATATATTTTATTATATATATCAAATTATCTTTTATTATACTTCTCTCTGTATATATCTGTCTTACCTAATTGATTTTTAATATTATGATTCTAGGGATCATGTCCTATTCACATTAGTACCCCTAATGTTACCTATGATGCTTTTGAATTATACATTGTCATCCATACATTTGAAAGATTAACAGACTGTTTGAACATCAGTATTTTTACTTGTCAAGTTAGTTTTCCCTCACTTCAAAAGTTTTACTTCACTTTGCTCCAAGTTTGAGACAAAGAAAAATAAAGCAAAAAAAGGAGAGACCCATATACTAAAGTCAACTTCTTTTATTTTGATTTAAATGCACTCATTACAAAACTATTCTATTGCTAATAGTAAACTATTATTAATAGTGTATTCTGGGAATATTCTCATAGCATAATTTATAGCTTAAGGGCTAATTTAAACCTTTAGGAATCAAATATTCTTGGACTATCTTAATAATGACATAATCTTGAAACAATTCAATTAAGTGATATAATTCTATCTTTTGAACCACCTACATTTTAAATTTTAAATAAAAAAACAATTGTAATTAAAGAAAAAGTAATTCAAACCACTAATCAGTCAACTCTTCTCACATACACACAGTAATCTTTGTTATGTTAGCAACTTCTTTGTGAGTGACAGAGACATTTAGCAAATTTTAACTGTCATAAAATGTTCTCATAGTATTTTTCTAGGTAATCTGCCCTCATGGAGGCCATCAGTTGTGAGATACAACACAGAGATGCAGTGTAATGAAAAGAGTAGTAAGCCTGTCTACCTGACAGCACCCACCCTGTCGTTAAGTAACTGGGTAAATAGGCCTCCACTTCTATCTGGGATGATTTTAGAATTGAATAGTTAGTCCAAACCAACAATTCATAATTGTAATCAGATTCTTTTTTATAAAATGTGATTTTCTTAGATCAGAATAAGCAAGACAGTATTTGTAATGCTCAATTACTTAGGTAATTGGGATTCATATCAGGAATAATTAACACTTTGACACACTCTAAAAAGTCTCTGCATTAAAAATAAATTATGTGAATTCTCAATCAATGAGGAACAATATTGAGTCTGATTTGGTCAATGACAAGGGTGTACATGATTTACTTTCTGTATTTTGAAGGAAATCTGTGACACGTGTTTAAATTATACTATTTCTTTGAGGTCATTGTGACAAATTGAATTTTTCTAAAATAAATAAGAAAGTTAAATGCAGTAGCTTTTACTCATGAGCAATATTTTGATTAAAATATTGTTACTTTCCATTCAGATTATCTTATGATGGATCTATCTTCATGGTATCATTTAACTTGCTATGTGTAAATTGTTATATTTGAAATATAAAAAAGACGCTTTAAAATATTGTACAAAGATTCTCTCATAAGTAAAATTTTTAAGTTTTAAGACTTGAAAGCATGCATGAACAGCACAAAAAAACAGCAAACAAAAAGCTATCCTTTTCTAATGGACATAATTTGAAGTTTTTAGAATGTCTGTACAGTATAGTATAAGACACAGTGAGCCACAGTTTTCTCATCACTAAAGTGAGAAGTTGTACTACTTAATGTACTTCCATATTTTGTGCTTCACTTTTTAGGCTCTTCAGACATTAAAATAGAAGAAAAAAATGGAATAGTCCTTTTTTTTCCAATTTGTTGGGTAATGTTAATAGCTATTATAATTTTATACTTTAATCTAAAATTGATATCGACTTTCTTGCATGTTCTTTACTCAAACCACAAATTTCCCTGTGAATATAAGATCTCATTCACAAATATACTGATAGCCTTGTTAACATTTCAGAGTGAGGGGCAAATTCCATTAAAAAATTTAAGCTATTTACCTTGACCCTTTCTCTAACACTTTTACAAACTCTAGCCAAAATACCAAAATTTATTTTAAATTATTAGGGACAGACTTTATACAATTAGTGATACTCATGGTTTCTCACCTAGCATTTGATTTGTATGTAGATTTATAGGGCCAGTTCTCTCAGCATAGTTACTGTCACTGGCTTTAGACATGTAGTGTAATTCATGGGAATTACATCATCCATCTTCCACATCAGCCTACTTCATTGTCATTCTTACCAAAGCTTCTCTCATTTTAGGTCCAGTTCTTAAATGCAGCTGTTAGAAACATGTCTTCTTATCTCAAGTAAAAAAAGAATTTACTAGAAAGTGTGGAGAAGTGAGTGTGGAGACAAGTCACACAATAAATGGGAAGTTCGAAGAACTGATTAGAAGAATGCGAAGAATACCAGGGAAACTTTATAGGGTTATGCAGCAGGAAACTTGGAAACACTCATTCACACAGGCTAACATAGCCTGACTGCCTTGCCTCCACTACTATAGTGATGATCTGTGACACTTCCAACCCTGAGTGAACCAGCAGTGTGGAGGGAGAAACTGGCCTGTTCAGTGCTGTAATTGTGGGAAATGTGGTTCCCGAGAAGACTTCCAGAAAACAAGTATTCATAGTATAAAATCCAGTTTACCTAGTTCTATTCTCAGCTCTGGTATAAGTTCTACAATTTAGGTAAAACATTTAACCAGCTTGAGTTTTGAGAATAAAAATGTTTGTCATCATCCAAACAGCCTAATTTACATGTTTGTTGTTGTTGTTCAGTACAAATTACAAAATGAGAAAGCACTTTGTAATATATTTTTTCCAGTATATGAATTTAAGCAAATATTATGTTAAAATTGAAAAACGTTTGCCAATAAAAGTCATACATTTATATACACATAACTTCTTAGATATTTAAAAACTGATTTCTCACTAGAAAAAAATACTTACCTGAAAAGGGAAAAAAAAATGATTGGACCTAACTGTTTTACCTGATGTTATTTTGTGCTGTCTTGGTAACAGATAGTAGCACAGAGTAAATTGCCAAATGTAAGTATAAGACAGATAAATTTTGGTGAGTTAGAAAAAGCATTAGGCTCTACCTACAGAAGATTATCCTGAAGCTTCAGCGAAAGAAAATAAGAAAACAAAATAACAGCAGTGTTTATAAAGAGCCACTAAATTTTGTGATTGGTTGGCCTTAAAATCAGGGTACCTACTTCCTCTAATTTGACAATTTTGTTCCTACAATATTATTTGTACTACTCTCTACTAAGAAAGTTACTGAATTTTTAAAGGTCAAAGTGAATTTCTGGGGATGATTTCAAGTCTATACTTTCCAGGTCACCTAGAATCCTATTGGTCATCTTAGTTTATTGAAATATAATAGCTTTCTCATGACACCTTAATGTCTTTTAGTGCTTTAAAAATAACTCTAGAGATTTACAGTAAAATCTGAGAACTCCCATATCCTGGTAGTAAGGAACTAGACTGAGGACTTCTCTCTTTGCTAGCCCATATGTCTATAATTCAAATAATCTCAGAGACTATGTGGAATGAGAATTATGTGCCTCATATGTGCCTCCTTGTCTATGAGGGTTTTGTCTACTTTCTGGCATTTGAAAAAACAATCCTTGGAAGGACTCCTTGGCATCTTCCTAAGAAATGATTATTATTTAGGTAGGCTTAGTACCCTTTCACCATCTCAGGAGTTAGAGTCAACTCACCCCCTGGATTGTTCAGGAGTTACTTTTCCCCTAATTTTTTCTTGAATTACTTCTCATTAGTCAATGAGAGCATATAAACCAATTAGTTTTTATAGCGATGACACAAAAAAAAGTCACTGCACTCATCCTAATTATGTGGGGGTACATTCCAAGCTCAGTCCAAGTAAAATGAACCCTGAAATTCACTGATCTAAGGAATTCCAGGAATTTACATTTAAGAAGGTCACTTTCTCTAAACTAATTCATTGAACCAATGATAAAGTTTCTAAATCATCTTTAAAGTTTTGCAAACAGGGTAAAATTTTACTTATATGATTGATTAAAAAGAAGGGAAAACAATGAAGAAATATCAAAACCTAGCCATTAGATTTTAAATTTACATAAAATTATAATCAAAATAATATCTGTAGAGTTTAAATATAATTTGTTATAATCTTTTATTATCCTGTTTTGACTTTATCCAATTATCTACTTTTTTCTTAAAAGATGGCTTTTTAAGAAATGTGTCAAAATATTTGTTATTTATTAAGAAATACTTTTTATATATTGCTACTACTATTTTAAGAGATAAAGAACATTGGAAGTATATATAGTTAACATGTTCCTTGGAACTGAATAGAGTCAATTTAAATTTAAGACATTGGTATTTGAAGATTATGTCTAAAGCTTAAGGGTATGACAAATCACTAATTTTATTCTAAAACATAGATTTTGATTGGTTGCTTTGTTCATTTTTAAGAGCCAATTGGTGTCTATCGGGATCCTATGAAATGTAATGCTTTTCTTTGAATCAGTCATTAAAGATGTAATTGTGCATTTCTGTTCTTCTTGAATGACCTTAGAAATAGCACCTGAAAATTGTAGGCAGACAATAGATATAAAGTAAAACTTATGATTTATACAAGAAAAACTTTTAAAGTTATACTACTCCACATCATTATGCTATTTTGTTGATAATTTTATTTGAGATAAAGGGAGAAAATCACTTCACTATAAGTAAAAGAGTATTAATCATGATATGCTTCTTACCCATCTTGAACTTAAGTGATTACTTGAGAGCATTTATAAAAAACATTCTATATATATTCAAAATTTATGTTCAAGAAGCAGTGCCAAAGTTCAGGAAAGATGCATACTTCAATACTGTGATTCCTGAATTCCTGACTCAGGGATTGTATGGCACCATTAGTTCACTGACATGGCTTTCACGGGTTCTATTACCTTCAAATACAATCTCCCACTTACCAAATTTGTGTCTGTCCCCATTAACAGCATTACTAAGTGTATTAGAGGCTTCAAAAATCTCTGACGACATCTGCAGTGAACCTAGACAAGGGCTCATATCAAAACTCATTTCCAACTTGAAAGGAAATCTCCTTCTAAAAAGATTTATTTCCTCATAAAGGATAACTTGAACTGCAATTTAGCATTTTAGTAAGATTTATCAAAAGCACTTCTATACTGTATTGAAATTTTAACTGAGCCTAAGTAACTCACTTTATTTACATTTGTCCATACTTTTATATTATTTCACAAGTAATCAAATTTTTAAAAAAAATTATTGTTGCTCAGTTCCAAGTCAATTTAAGAATGACCCAATCAATATTTCTATTTTAGAAATGTTTGAATGATGAGGGAGAAATAGAATACATTGCTAAATAAATCTATTACGGCACAACTGTAGAATGTATTTTATTTGCTTAAACAGTCCTGGTTTATGACCATCTCCCCAGTGTTCCATATGCTTAGTGCTTTCTTTCATTCTAAATGTGTTCAAGCTTAGATGATAAATTCTTATCTTAGGTAAAATTCTCAGAAAAGCAGAGCTTCTTGGGGATACCAAGAGATGTACAGAACTTTTAAAAAAATTAGTGGGGAGCCTTTTCTAAGAATGCACCAGCTTCCTTCCTGTTATGTTTCCACCTCAAACATGTGTCCAAACTGCTTCATGGTCACAATCACAAAATCTCACTGGGAAGAGAGGAGACCAAAGACCTCTTAGGAAAATGATATGAGGCTGAGAAATGAAGAACTCTGAGTGAGATACCAAGGAAGAGGGGCAAAGGTACTCAGCAGAAGAAAGAAGCAAAAACGCTACGTTCATCAAAAAGGTGTGCAAAGCACCACCAAAGAGTGAGGTAGTAAACATACCATGCAATCCATTCTTTCTTTGACTAGAAGAGGATAAAAATGTGTTTGAGTAACTCACCTATACAACATAATATATTTCAATATAAATATATTACTATGAATCTGAGAGAGTGGCAAACGTTTTATTTATTTACCATTATTTCAAACAAGATAATAATGTGTTATTATATATTATTTATTTATATTATATATTATATATAATGCTATATATTATAATAATATTGCATATTATATATGTATTTTATAACAGGTATGATTCAAAACTATCTATTTTCAAAGCGAGTAGAATATACTTTATAAATAATATTCTAATGATCATGTGCATCTTCTCTGAGTTGTCTCCTATCTACATCAGCTGAGAGCTGACATTCTGTAGAGTATATATTTCTGCCTTGTCCCATTATGAAGCCTAATTTTAGAAACTGTTTTTGTTTTTTCTTCAACCTTGTCTTTTTATGCATTTTGAAATAACATTATCATAATCAGAGAATTCTGTCAGAAATATATGAATATTAGCTATCCACCATTCCTAGTTCAGATATATTAATATTCAGACCAAGAAATCCATTTGCAAAATGACTGGTCAAAAAAATTATCAATGCATGTTATAACTTGTGTTCATCATTCTCCTCTTCTCTAAAGTCAATAGTATTACATTACTTTTGTTTGCCATAAAATGTAGTTTTAATTATTTTTAGCAAGCCAAAAATATGAATACAGAACTGAAGACTTTATTTTCATGTGTTCTTTTTTTCATAGTAGTGTTCACACTCATATCAAGCTGAGGTATTGTGCTTCCATTATCTCATTTAGTTCCTACCACAATACTGATTTGCATTATCTTCTCTATACTTGCGAATAAGAAAATTGAGGTTTCAAAAGACTAAATAACTCACCTGAAGTCGCTTATCAAGGGAATGGCAAAACTGGAATTTGAACTAATACTTTTACCTCATTATGTATTTTGTGGCATTTTTTGGTGGAGAGAGTAGAAGGGGTTATGACGGGAAGCTAGAAATAACTTAAATGACTGTGAGGGACTGATTATGTAAATTGCTATAAGATATTAATAGAATAAAGGACCATACCAATGTTAAAATGAAAGACTGACACACAGAAAATGACAAGAAGATGATATGATAAGTTAATAACAGTTTATTTCCAGGAAGAGTTTTAGGTCAACCTGGAAATGACAGGAAAATAGGAACTTATAAGTGTGTGTTTTTATATATGTATTATTCTTATATCGGTGTATTTATTATTTTTATTATACATATTTTTATAATACATGTCACTTATGTTTCTTATTGTTAAAAAGGTGAAAGAAAAGTCCTGCATATTCAAACTACTGGCTCTACAACCTTTTCTCTTTCCATTAAAACACCACGCATCTGAATGCTGTTCTTCCTCTTGGTGAGCTATAAACAGTTCATACAATGAAAGAAAAATGGTTCTGCTAATTTAGCCTGACAACTGGCTCTAAGTATGACAGCACTCAGGCTGCAAAGTGGACTTGCCTGACAACACATTAGCAAATGGAAATTGGTTCTTTTGCAGTACGGGTGACTCATTTCTTCAACTTAGTCATAGTGTCACTTGTGATTGAACTACCCTAATAAAAGGAGCATAGCTTTCTTCTCACTTGATATTAGTGACTCCAAATAATTAAAAGTTGTGATATTAAAAATCCATCATTAGGATTTATTTGATATTCTGTATATTTCTTATTAGTTGATATAGTAATGATAAATAGGCCTTTATCTCCAGTGAGAGACATTTAGACTGCACAGAGACATTTAGACTGCATAGATTATTTGCCTCATTTTAGACTACACAGTTAAATTTCTGAAAGCAGACTACATTGCATCCTGTTTCCAATTGCAAATAAATGTTCTAAATGTTCAACACTGTGACATAGTAATTGTATCAGCAATTAAATTGCTTTGTAGTTGATCTGATATTTGGTTCAGAGGTCAATTCAGGCACAAACTGAAGAAATCTTTCTAGGCATAGAAGAGACAAACTAACTTAAATTATATCAGAAAAGGAATTTAAGTCTAATGTAAATGAAAAAAAATTTATAGCTCTTAGGTAATTGCATAGCATTGCTAGTGATTTTCCAAAATGACCTTGTTCTAATTATAGAAAGGCAAAGTAATACATAGAGGTATAATTTAGATCAAGGACATTAGTATTCAAAATAACATCTTACAAATTGTGTTGTGCTAGTTGTGATCAGACCTGGAATTAAGCTTCCCGCTGGTTTCCTACCCATATTACATTCAGTTATAAGCCAACTTGCTTAAAGTCTCTAGGAAGAGGGCAGGCACAATTCCCCAGAAATGCTCTTTTCACATGCCTGCTCTTCTTCCTGAGGAGATGCTCAGCTACATAGATCATAAAGAGCTCCTTTTCTCACTAAATCTTTTGAGTATAGTAGCTCTGAAAAGGTTTGCTTTTTCTTTCCTCTTATCCCAATGCAGAAGAATATCAAGTGTGTATCACACCACTGCAACCACTAGAAAAAAGAAAAAGAATATAAGACAGAAGAGAATTTTTATATTTTATTACTTCTCTGACCACTTTTGTTAGGAATCTCATCTCATTTTAAGAGAAATATGAACATTCTGTTTTTATAGTGATTGTTACCAAATATGCTCTGTTTAACCAGATATCTGGTTTCTTTAACAATTCTGTCCAATTCTGAAACTTCACAGCCTCTTTCTGTAGAAAAACAGTCACTTTTCAGTTAAATATTAGTCATGTCCATTTTAAAGTGTAATCTAATTTCACCAAGGTGTCCTCTAGTACTCAGAGAAAGCTAGACTGGTGACTGGTACCTGGGTTAGAGATGAAGAGAGCTGGGGTCTGCTGTCTTGTTTCTTATTTCTTTATCCTTGTCTCTGGTGTTGAAGATAAGGAAGAGAAAGAGAAAATAGGTTTGATTTACCTCATGGCCTCTGGCAGGTTGCAGTCCCTTTTCTTTTGGTTAGCCCCACTGCAAATCTAGCTTTTTGAGTGTAGGCAGACAGATGCTCACACAGACAGACAGACAAAGAACTATAAACTTTAAGTAGCCATTGGGAGCTTTGGCAACTCACTGCTTTGAATTCGAGCCTTATTTCATGGACTTCAGGCTTCTTTTTCTAAAACTATGAAAACCACTGGTTAGCCTATATCCCTAAATATTAACTATTATTGTAGTTCCCAGATCTGGGTACTATAGGCACAGAAGGACTTGAACACAATAAACAAAACTTATCACTTAATTTTAATTTAACCTTCTTATGAGGATCAATTTAACTAAGCAATATATTAGTGACATATATTTAATTCTTTACTCAAAACTTTAACAGTTTTTCTTTCTCTTTCATTCTTTCCTTTCTTTTTTTTTTTTTTTTGTCAATTCAGAAATATAAAGATAATGCTCAGTGATAATTCTTTTGTCTTTTAAATACTATACATAACAAAAATTTCAGAATAATTTTATTTTCTGGGACAAAATTCTGTCATATATCATTGAATATGAATGCTGAGTATGTAAAGTTTTATCATGAAAACTAATTGGATTCAGTGTCTGAGAGTGAAAACTCATCTTTCATTTTTCAAAAGATTATATCAGAAATATCTTTCCTTCTGAATGCAAAAAGAATATTTTCTACATTAGGTTTTGGAAGATAATAGACAGTAATTTTTGCCTAGCAAGTGTTCTGTGAATGAGCCTGCCTAATGAATTCAAAGATTTTTTTCCTTTAACTTTTTTTGACTTAAAATGATCAGTTGTAAGTATCCAGTCTGTTTTCATTATTCACACATTCTGTATTTGCTAAATTGTCTATTTGCTAAAATTATAATACCAAAATCATAATTGCAATGTTTTTGCAGTAATTCAGGTACATGTGCAGAGCAGCAACATGCACATAGCCAGCCGGGGTCAAACAAGGCAAAGCTCAGCTTTCTTTTTTCAGCTCTCATGTAGTAAATGAGTGCAAGCTTATTAGTGTCATGTTTTCCATATTTTTGTGCTTTTGGTTGGTGGTTTTGCTACTTAAAATGCCCCTCAAGCATAGTGATGAAGTGCTGGCTGGTGTTCCTAAACACAAGAAGGCTTTGATGTGCCTTACAGAAGAAATGTGTGTGTTAGATGGGCTTTGTCTGGGCATAAGTTACCGTGCTGTTGGCCAGGAGTTCAGTGTTAATGAATCAACAATGTGTGTTAAGTAAGGTGTCTTCAAACAGAAACACAGATAAAACAAATAATGAACTGATTGGTTGACAAAAATATTGGGACGAGTCTTGTAGGAGCCTAATTCTGTATTTCCCTGTAGGAGCAATAATTCTATGTTCACTAATTCCATGATCACAGCAACTTTATTACAGAGTGTAACTACTGCCAAATATGAAAATCAACTTTATAACCAAATTCTGATGATTAACTAAGTTGTACACCTCTTAATTTTTATATTTTTTGTGTCAATAAGGTATCTACAACTTCCTTTTAATTCCTTTGCAAAAGAGTCTGAGCATTGTGAAGAATTTTATTGTTATATACACATATGCTATTTTGAAAATGTGAATCAAATCATGTTTTGTTTAATTTAAAAATGTTTCAATTACCTTCCATGCCTTAAAAAATGAAGTTCAGATTCCTTGGCATGGCATAAAAAGCCTAATTACTGCCTAATCCCTTTTTAACTCCCTAACACTTCTCCTGTCCATTCCCTCTTTTACAGCTCCCATACACTCTGAATTTCTTTCTTTCTTTCTTTCTTTCTTTCTTTCTTTCTTTCTTTCTTTCTTTCTTTCTTTCTTTCTTTCTTTTTTTGAAGCTCACCTAGCAATGTCACATTCCCCGGCTTCAGCACATGCTGTCCCCAGAGCCTATAAATGTCCTACCTGATGCTTTTCTAACTGTTGAACTACTAAAATTCATCAAAATTCCAACTCCAACATCATTTTCTTGACTTTGTCAAAGTAGAGGTCATCATTTCCTCTTTTGTGCCCAAAGCATCTTGTTGTTTCTTTTTTCATGCCTATCTTCCTCATTGCATTGGGAGCTGCTACACTGTGGTGGCGTCACATGTTGGACATATGTAACTCTAGGTGATGCATTTAAAACACAATATAAGTATGAAATTCAAACCTAATTTCAAATTTCATCCTCAAAAAATAACATCAGCAAAATCTATGCATTTATATTAAGATTATAGAACCTTAACATTCAACATAATGGCATAAACTCTTGAAGCAACATTAATTAGCTATTGGCCACTCAATATTTGACCTCTTTCCAAGAGCTCTATGGTATACTTAGGAAAATTATTCTCCCACCAAGGTGAGGGGGGCTTGGCAAAAGAGGCTTTACCACCATACATCTCCCATCACAGACATCAATTGGAAATTAAATTTAAAATTAATCTCAGGAGACAAAAACATTAGGGCAGAGTCAAATAATTGCAGAAACAACAGTATGTGTCGGCTTAGCATTAGTAGAAGTGGTATGGGTAGCCTCTGTTGTGGCAGCTGAAGGATGGCTAAAGATGTTAGTCTTGGATGGTTAGGATGATTCTATAGTATTTGATATGCATCTAAAAAGATACTGAGAAATTGGTACTTATAAAGTGATCATATTCATGAGGATAGCTTGATAGTAGAAACCCTTGCAAAATATATAACTTCAGCTATTATGAATAATAAAAGCTAAAACAATAAAAAGAAAGCTGAAAGAGATAATAGACATATGGTTCAATCTATTCTTGGGAACTGTAAGAAACATGAATTCAAGAAGTAATATAATTTGCCCAAGATCACATGGCCACTGGAAAAGCTAAGGTAAAAGCCAGGTCTTTTAGGTATAATTTGGTACCATGTTTTATGAAGCCATGATGCTTTCTCAGTAATTTTTTTTTCTATTTTTACTTTCAACATGATTTGAGAGTCTTTAGTTTTTTATTTCTCTACTTAGAAAGAATCCCCCAATATATGATATCATTTTTCAGAATAGAGAACTTTTAAGAGTTTCATAGATGTCATATTAAAATTTCATCATTAAAGATAATCAAATTCTAGTTTTAATACTTAAATAAGAAACACAGGATATGCAGGATAATATACACCTCTATTGAAATTGGACCTCAATTATCGCTATAATTTTAACACTTTAATAACACATCACCCTACATATGGACTCTTTGTTTTCCAAAGATCTCTATTCATTTTATATACATTTGGTGTTTTTAAGAGAAACATTTGGTCAGTTTATAACAATGGCATCAGATCAATTTGATAGTAAACAGCTCCAAGTAAAACTTAATTTATGTTATTTATTTGGGGCCAAAATTTTCAGGCAAGTTATGAAAGTTCAAAATTTATGAGGCAGTATAATTTATATGTCTTATTTTTTAAAAAATCAGTCTGGATTTTGTGCCAACATTTTCCCCATCTCTATATATTATCTTATACTCTGGATCCATTAAAAGGATTTTGACAGAAACTTTTTTTAAGCCAAAAACGCTGTCCTCAAGGGAAATAAAAATTCTCTGACAGTGGGGTCATTGCAAACCTCTCTGCTTCCCAGTATACACAGGTCCAATCCACCAGCAGCTCAGTTCTAGCTGGCAGACATTGCATAGCTTACCAAATCACCTTCTGATAAAGTAAAGAATTTGAGTAGTCACTTTCACATTTAAAAAAGTCTTTTTCTTTTTTCTTATTTACCACAAAGTTTGAAATATTTTACATAAGAATTAACAAGTGTGAAAATTTTAATTTTAGCAAAATAGATTTAAAAAATACTTTTTAAGTTGGTCTGATTGACTGTAGGCTAAAATCAAAGGGCAGTTTAAGAGGGGTTATAAGTATGTGAATATGTAATTCTTCAACCAAATCGTTACTTAAAAGTATAGATGCCAATGTGTAGACCTCTGCTGAATGCAAAAGACTGCTTAAACTTGTTTATAATCAGTTTCTCTAGGAAAAATTAAATTTGGCAAGGCAATTATGAAATTAGTAAATGTGAAACCAAGTGTAGTAGACTATTATCAAAATGGATATATGAAAAAGGGAAAGAAGTAGAGATAAGAGATTAAGATCGTCAGAATTAAAGTATATTCTTCCACAAAACCTACTCGTGGAAACGAATAATTTATTATACAAATTCATTCTACATATGGATCATTTCTGGAGTACCTTTACCTACCTCTGAAAAACAAACAAACAAACAAACAAAAACAAAAAAGGTGTGTGTGTGTCAGGAAGTGAGGGTGTCCTAGGAAAAGGAGCACCAAAGAAATCTTTGCCAAAACTTGAGTCAGCAGTTGCCTAGACATAGTCTTTCTCTTGCCTTATTTACCCAGTTTTCTCCCAAGTAACTGCAGATTAAGGAGTGTTGCACTCTTTGTGTAAGTTAGGATACTTTCAGTAGCTGAAATTGAAATTCTGAATCAACCAGTTTAAACAGTAAAAAAATCTATTGTCTTATTTAACAAGAAAACCAGGAAGAGAAAGTAGCTCCAAAGATAATTGGTTAGCAGCTTAGTGATGTCATCACTGTCTGCCAAAGGTCAGGGTGACATTCCAATAAGCCTGGAATTGGTCTGAGTTTTTTTTTATGAAAATAAGAATTGCACCCATGTGGCATAGAACTCTGGTTAAGTCATGAAAATGCTGATTAAAAGCAGTTTTATAATCATGAGTCTGAGGACTTTATACCAGCTTGTCGGTATTGTTTATAAGTAAGAGTAAGATTGATGTTGTGTACCTGGTCTTGAGACTTATGTGCCCAGAGACTACTAGAAGTTCTCCCATTGGGCTGGTTACATAGCAAGGATATGCTTAGGTGATCAATAGAATATAAAAAACCAGGCTGGAACTTATTTGGCTACCCTGCTTCTGAGGGGTTCCATACACATTTCAGGTGGTTCCTGATCCAAAAGAGAAAGCATGTCAGAAAAGGCCTTTAAACAGGGAGGAGAATTTGAGTTTGAACCTAGCCTCTCTTGACCCTTTGATATGGAGAAGCCTTTGGCTATGATGCAGACCCTTACTTTAATACTGTTGTTGTATTGTATCTTTTTCCTGCAATAAAGTGTAGATTTGTAAGCATTGTGGTTTAGAATTTTGTGTCAGTCCTAGACTAGAGTCATGTGAATGTGGAGCAAGTATCTCTTCAAATTTTGTGCACCAGGAGCCTCGCAGGCTTTACTCTAGTCCCTGCCTTGCTGCGAGTCTTCTTGTCAATCAATCCTTTCTGTCTCCATCAGTGAACTCAGCTTCATGCTCAGACTAGTTTACTACTGTCACAAGTGCCTACTGGTAGTAGTGGAGGTTCCATGCTTGCCTGTTTGTTTACAGCACAAGAGAAAAATTTGAATGCAATATGAACTATCAGTCTTTCCCTTAATTCTTTAACTTGAGACATAACATTGTGATCACCAGGAAAATGTATGCCTTGGATAATTTGCTACTCAGTATGATTCTAGAGAGCTTGTTTGAGGTGGTTATATGGAAAGAAAAAATAAAGTAAAAACTGGATTCTGTCAAGAAGGTAAAGAGGAGGAGGTCTGTTATAGTTTGGATAATCAAGTGTCCACTATGCCTCTTTCTGGCAGAAACATTAACTTAAAAGGAGATGGATGAGTGCACCTTGTGAGATAAATGCCAAATAATTCTAACTAAAGGTAATATTCTTGCACTTTTCATTTTCAGATTCAAGTTATAGACTTAACTAAAGTTCTTTTTAAGAAAACGTTTCTACAGTCATGATTAATATAACACTGACATAATAAAAGATCAATATCAATATATAGTAATTAATAACATGGTCTAAGGCAAAGAATTTTAATGGCACTAGTGCTCACTAAGATGACAGGTGTAATTGTCAATTTTCTTCCATTGATTTCATAAAACAGAGTAAATCAGATAATTGAATATCACTAATAAAATCTTGCCATAAGTATGTTATTTTAGGTAACTTTTAAAATGTACTTAAAAACTTATATTAAAATCTTACCCATTTAAATCGAAACTAAGATTCTAATAATGCATGATAGAGATACTGTTCAAATTTTTCATAGTTTTAGAATATGATAAACTTCATAAGCAGCTACTTAGTTTAATTATATTGTACTGTATACTTGGAAAATTATGAAAATGCCATTTTTGCCTATAATAAATATAGCCAGTAAAGAAAATGAGAGTATTTTTACAAGTGAATAACAATGTAGGGCAGAATGTTAGACATATGATTATGATACGTAAAAAGATAGGGGAACAAACTAGAGGAGGAATACCAAAAATATAGGGTCTAGCAAAGAAGTCATTTACACAACTTAGAAATTTTTGTTAAAACCTTCACATTTATATTTTGAAAAATTGTATTATCAGAATAAATTCATGCACACAATAACCAAATAGTACACAGAAACTCAGGATATAGAAAAATAAGGTATCTCATTTCTCATGAATTCTATTCCCATTTTGTAAAGAATTTCTTTTGACATTTGTTAATATTTTTGTAGTATCTAAAATGCTTAGTAATATACATATTATTCTACTTTGTTGATTTGTAAAGAAATAACTTTCGTCTTTCTATGAAGAAGACTTGGCTCTCTTACATTAGACCTCTCCCACCACCTATTGTTTACTATAAAGAGATTCAATATTTTATATTTTAGATTTGTATGTTTTATTTTTAAAATTTTATGTTCTCATCTCAAGCCTCTATTGTTCTTCTCATGCTCATCTTCTAATACTGTAAGAATAGAATCATCTCTTCTTTACCCCGCTTCTTTCTGTATCCTATAACTTCTACATTCTGTCCCATTGTGTCTATGCTTTAACAATACTTTATAAGTTGAAAACTAATAGTTAACATTTATAATACACTACGATATAAATATGCAAATACACTATTATATAAATATGGCCAAGTTTTACTCTAAGACTACATTTCTTCTCTATAAGGCTAATGTCACACATAACCTGATATCCCTAAAACTGAGTATTTCTAACATCAAGGTTGCACTCAGTCAGTTACTTAAAATCATACCACAGCTCACTGTGCTTCGTATTTCAACTATGGTTTTCTTTTAAAGAACTTTGTTCCTCTTTAAGTTTCTGGTTGACTCTTTTTCTTACATGGTCTTTATCATACCCCTTAGCTGTTAGTCATTTTTTCTACAATATCTGTTTTACAGGTTCTTCCACTTTTTCCCAGTGGCCTGCTGATATGAAAAAAAAAAAAAAAAAAAAAAAAGCTTCAGCCAATCTTCCCTTTCCTGATCTCTCTGAGCTACTGTTTCCTTCAGCTCAGTAGCATCTTTATTCAAGATATTCATATAAAGGGAATGTGGAAGATTTACTTGCTAAATCTCTACATATTGGAATCATTTTCATTCTGCTTTCATACTTCATTGATTTTGCTTAGGTAAAAATCTTAAGTTCTAATTCAATTTTTCTCAGAAATATGAATTGTCTTTTAGCATCTGGTCTTAATGAGAAGATGTCTAACAAAATTTTGATTCTCGTTCTTTTGTAAGTCACATTTTCTTTCTTCCTTGCTGGAAGTTTTTAAATTAATCTCTTTGTCCTTTGTATACTGAAGTTTCAGGATGATGTGTTCAAGTAGAGGTAGATGACTTTTTATTCATTGAGCTGGATGGTCAGCAGGTCCTTTCTGGATGAAAATACATAATTTCCTCATAAATGGAAATAACATTATCTCTTGATAATTTCCTCCTTTTTGCTATCTCAGTTCTCTTTTTCTGTGATTCTTATTAGTCTAATAGTAGACTCTCTGGACATATAAATTTCTGCCATTTTTTAAAAACTCACCTGAAAATTGTCTTTGTTCATCTATTGTACATTCTGAGATGACTACTTAAATTATTTCCTATCCCTTTGATTTCTATTTTCAATACCAGCACTCTTGTTTTTAAACCTGAATTCTCCTTATTTTCTTTGTTGTTCCTTTTTTCTAGTTGCCATAGTTTCACACCATGTATGTACCACTTTCCCACATCTCTCTGAGAATAATCATCATCCCTCTCCTTAAATTATGTTTACTCAGTGATCAGTTTGGGGAGTCCATTGTCTTCTTTTTTTCTTTTTTCTTTTTGGCTGAACTACTTTTATTGAAATATCTTTGACATATAAAAATTGTATACATTTAAGTTATAAAACTTGAGATATATAGATATATATAGTGTAATATCATCAAAATCAAGCTAAATAACATATCCATCACCTCTGTGATTTTATGTGCGTGCATGTTGAGAAGATTTAATTTAAGATCTGTCATTTTAGCAAGTTTCAGGTGTACAATACAGTATTCATAGCCATGATCATTAGTTCTTAGAACTCATTTATCTTCCATAACTGAAACTTTGTGCCTTTTGATGAACATATCCTCACTTCCCCCCTTCTCCCACCCTGAGTGAGTAACCACCGCTCAACTTTCTGCTCCTGAGAGTTTGACTATTTTACATGGGGTGGTATTGTCTTTTATACTACTGATCTGCATACATCCAGTGATTTTTGATGGTCTGGCTTAAATTTCAGAAAGAACTGAGTACCTGTTGTGGGTTTCTTCCATTGTTGTATCAATAGTTTTTTTGTGTTTTGTTTTGTTTTCACTGCTAGATCTCTGCAACAAGGGACAAAGAAGGCAAAGGTGTGGGAACTGGCCATCTAAGAGCCTGTATAGTTCAACATTTTTTAAGGAGAGACTCATTTCTACCCTCACCAGCCCCCATCTTAAGTGCTAATTGCATGCTGGCACTCTGTGGGTTTGCAATGGAGGGGCACACTGACTAAGAACATAGAGCTTCACACAGCTTTTCACTCAATCCTCCTGTTTAGAGCCCCACTTGCCACTCCTCCCACTTTAAATACTGCTTCTGAGCTCAGAGCTGCTCAGAGATTGTAGTGGGGACATGAGTCCTTCATAAGTTATTCTGGGCTGCGAGCTTCTAGGCTCATTTCATCTTCTAACATGCCCCATCAGCTTTCTCTCTTCCATAATTTTTCTGTAGTCTCTCATCCTTTGTTGTTCACACACACACACACACACACACACACACACACACACACGTTAGTCATTTTGACTTTCAAAGGCTAGGTTAAATTATATCTTCAATAACTTTTTTCCTTCAAACTATTTCTTAATTTATTATCTGAAACAAGTTTATCCTGGATCCAGCTTACAGAAATTTACTAAAGAGATTAACTAATTTTAAATGATGGTTTTATAATGTGCTTGTCTTATTCTTATTGTGAGAACAATACTTTTCTTTTTCCAAGATGTTAAAATCAACCTTTTCATCAAAATAAGCAGAAAATCGACCTTGTCTCTGAATCTCTCAAAGATAGAAAATACAAAACTGTAATTATTTCACCAAAATGGAAAGAAAAAGACAAAGTTCTAAAGCTCATAAAACTGAGCAGAAGTTGTTGAAAAGCCTTTAAATGGCAAGAGAAGGCCTTTTTCTAAGATTACCAGAGAATGTTACAATGTTCTTTGATTTAAAAAAAGAAAAAATTACATATTGCAGCTATATGGGAGGCTATAAGATTGGTCTTTAAATCTATGAGAATAAGAACTATAGTTAAGTCAAGTCTTAAAGTCTTGGAACCAAATTAAACTGATGCAAGTCCCTGAAGTTTGAGAAAATCAGAAGCCATCTTTAGATTTAAATACACCAAGTCTATAGAGTAAATAGCATAATATAATTTCAATAATTACAGTAACCACTTTGTGAGCTATTTTCTGTGAAACACTGTTTGAAACACTGTGCTTATAGAACAGCTCCTTGAGGTGGATATTATTACTCTAATTTGTGCTGGTGGCATAGGTAATAAATAGCAAAGTAGAAACACTGCATATTTCCATCCTCAAAAATCTAATTGTTTTCTATTCTGGCTGCATTATAGAATTCCACCTGAGAAGTTTAAAAGTTAAAAAAAAAAAAGAATTAACAGATAAAGGGATGGAAAGAGAAAGGAAAGGAAGGTGGAATGGAAGGAAGAAAAGAAGGAAAAAAGGAGAAGGGGAGTGGGAGTAAAGGAGAAGAAAGAATGAGCAAGAGAAAGAGTGGGCAGGGGAGAGAAAAAGAGAGCAAGAAAGATGGGCCCTACCATTTTCCAAGATTCTGATTTAAGTAGTTTCAAAAAGATTCTAGGCATTGGTATTAATTTTGAGAGATTTGGGAACATTCCGATGTATAGTCAGTGTTGAGAACCACTGTCCTAAATCAGTACTTCTCAAGCATAATATGTATTTGAATTTCAGCAGGGAGCTACTAAAATGCAGGTTCTAACTTAGTAAATGATTTTGAAACCATGACCCTAAACCAAAATGTCTTGGACCATAAACAAAGTCAATTGTAAGGTATTTTGTATGTTAAGCTACATTGAGACACCACACCTAGGAAAGTCTTATGGTGCTAAGAAAAAGACTTAAACAGTGAAAATAATTTTTATTCAGTTAGAGAAAGTATATATAATTTTAATGTATCCCTCAAGTAATACTTCCAGTAGAGAATCCCTATCTAAAGTGTATGTGTTAAGGGGAAAGAGCCAGGAGAGGAAAGGTCAAAGGTCTTGAAATATGAAATGTGTTGGGAAGAGTGATATTGAAAACACAGGAGAAAGTATTGTCACAGAATGGGAGAAAATTCATGGTTCCACTGAGATGGGAGATATCAATCAAAATTCATTTCAGGGTAAAAAGAATAGTGAGGAAATTTTACCACATGGCTCCTGTGGGTTCTGTGATGTGAGAACAAAGTTATATTTATGTGAGATTAAGGGACAGGGACACAGCTCTGGGTGAAGACCATGAATTTGTGGAAGCATCACAACATTTTAGTTTCCCCTTTAAACAGCACTTTGCAGTACTAAAAAAAAAAAACCCTTTTTTGGATTCATTTAAGGATGAAGTTTTGTGGACAAGTTGAGGTAGAAGGAAATTAAGGTAAGAAATAAACTTTAGTTAATGGTTGTTGGTGTTATGTATTAAGCAAATACTTAAATTATAACTCCCAAAGATCTCTTTGGAAAATGTTAAAGAAAAAAATTATTCATGACACTTCTTACAAAACATTAAGGCAAACTTCATTTAAGGGGACTATTACAGTGGGGTTTTGTAGTAGAAGAGGGAGATTGGGCTCAACTACAAATAAAAGAACAGTGGAGATTTATAACCAAAGAACAGGGTGAGAGTCAATGAATAAAATATCACTGAGAGGAAACATCAAGGCTTGGGAATTTCAACAAGAGAAGACATCAAGGCTAACAGGATTCTTGCTGAAGGCAGGGCAATAAGGAATCAAGGTTTGAGATTTTCAATAAACTGACCCAGCAGGATTCTTGCTAAAATTGGAATAAATAGGAAAAGAACAGAGCCCAAGATCAGGGACTAGTCAGAAAGAGGACTCAGAGGAGCCTGACTCATATTTCGTTAATGGAGACAGTCTTTGCCAAAGGGCAAAACAAGTCACAACAGAAACCCTTATAGTTAATTGTATTGATGTCTTAAATTTATTGTAATCTTATTTATTTTAATAAATCAGTGGAAAAATAATTTAGAGCAACCCCAGGAGATTACTAAAAATATTTTTCAATAATCAAAATCTAGCATAGTTCCTGTTAAAAATCCTAATATTTATTAAACTTTTATAGAAGAGAAGCAGTAAATTTTATCACCAAGGATACAATAGTAATAGTAAATAGTAAATAGTAAAGAGTATGCAGGCTGCTTTAGAAACAGTGTTCACAATGCAATAACTTCATGAGCGACTGCCCCAGAACTGATGCATGCAACTCAGCCAATTTTTTTTTTTCAAAAAATAAAAAACTAATTAGTGTGAATTCATGTAAATTTCAATGAAGAGGCAAAAAGTTGATGTGACTTAGTATCTTAAAACACTTTGAAAAATGTTCCATTCTTAAATAAGACAAGTAGCAATTAGTAAATAATAGACCAAAGTAATCATCAGTTTTCAATTGTTTCCATCTTAAAAAAATATAAAAAACTAATAATAGTTATAAATTGAAAGAAACTAAATAGAAAAAGTTCAAAATATTACATTTGAACAAGAACTTCATTAAAATAATCTGAAGATTGCTTATTGCCCTAAAGCAGAAATTAAAATGATCCTTCTTCCTTTAATCACAGTTAAAGGTATATCTCTGAGGACTTGGCACAAATTTTAGACACTACTAAACAGGAAACCAGGATGAAAAAAGAAACAGTCTGAAATTGAACCCTGAGGAATATATATGATCTTGGTAGACCTTTTTGTTGGATTAATTTCCAGTATCTTTCTACAACAGCTGACTTAAACAATTACCATGCATTCACTATCATAAATATTAAATACATTCCTTAAGAAGGAAGCTCATTCTCTGGAAGTGAAGTGAACTTCAGAATAATTAATAATTCAAAAATGTAAGACATGAAGATTCCTGTAATTTAAAATCTGTAATTACTTGGAATGTTTATAGACTGGTATTAGCATACATATTTAGTTATAATAAGATTTTAAAATATTGAGGGGAAAATAGAATAGTGCTTTGGCATAAGTAATTATCAAATGCTTGAATAAATTGTTGATCATATGTCCATGAAAACAGAACTAGGCACAGTCAAGATCCTGATGCAACTGAGATTATTAGACAGTTACTATAACTCTTCTCACAAATATATAAATGTCTCTGCTGTGCTTGGATAACTTAATCTTTGTTGCTAGAGGATATCTACAAAATAACATCCTTTAACTCAAATGCTTCCATTAGTAGACATATTTTTGACATTACCACCAGATAATTTTTATTTTCCTCCCCTCTGGGCCATATTTCTAAATATTGTCATGTTCTTACTGTCATTTCTAAATGTGATTTTATGATACCATTTATGAATTTAAAAATTTTTTGCCCGTGGCTGCTGGGAGATGAGAAGCAATCTCAGTTTTCGTTGTCCTTATGTACACTCAGGCTGAGAAGAGTAAAACTTTAACACGATGCTTAAGCCTGCTGTTTAAATACTTGAAAGTTGTTGGCTCCATGTTTAAAATTTTACATTCTTATTGTAATGGACATCAAGAAACCATGCAGCCTAAAATTTCCCATTTGTTATATTTCTTCTCCTAGGAATCACTCTATCATTAATTATGGGGCATATCTACCCAAATGAGTATTCTTTAAAATCTACTAGACTACGAATTTTCTTGATTTTTTTTTTCATGTTTGCCCCTGTGCCACTCGTGAGTTACCTAGCTCTGTTGTTAAGGTAACAAAGTCCTCAGTGATGGTCGAAGTGAAAAGTACTCTAACCTTAACCACGGATCCTTGAAAATTACACTCCAGTTTCCTTTTTGCCCAGTCTTCACTTTATGCTCTTTTCCAGAAAAGTCCCCCAAAATCAGTGTTGTCATCCATGTGACATTTTATAACATAATTAACTCAGTTCCACGTTTAACCCACGGAAAAAGAAGAATTTGAGATAATACAGTTTGCTCTTTGAAAACACAGCAAGGTCTATACAATACTCACAACATCTATAAATAATCCCAAATTGTTAGTGACAAAGTATTATAGATGCCATATAGGTCTCTGCTATGGGGACATAACAGAAAGAATAGGCAGTTTTATCCAGAGAGATAATGTCAAGAAAAGCATACAGTTATGTAATTAAAAGTATTAACACATACACTGAAAAGGTTAATATAGTACTCTAGAAACTCTTTTATCTGTAATGGTTAAACTGATGCTTGATTATCAGGAATTTGCTGGAGTACTAGAGTTGTCAAACATCCTCAAACATAGGCAGGCACTAGTTGATATGTCCACTAAGGAATCTGGACATGGATAAGTGAGTATCAATTAATAATTTTTTCTATATTAAAACAATGATGTTATGGATAATCTTGTACATTTGTTCCTGATTTAAAAGTATCTATTTTTCTGAGAGAAAAAAGTCTCTTCTTCAGTTCTTCCCTTTCAAGAGTGTTGGCTACTCTTAATATTTTCCTCATCTTATATGTTTAAGAAACTATCTCTAAGTATCCATGTGAAATTCTGTAAAAATTTGATGACAATTGCATTGAATCTATATATCAGTTTATGAAGACTTTTCATTTTTGATATATTTTCTCCTGACTAATAAAATTTTTTTTCATTTAAACTTCCTAAATGTCTTTTATAAAAATTTTGTAATCTTCTTTGCAAATTGTACTCCTAATAATTGGTAATTACTTATTAAGTGTTGCTAAACATGTAGGTTATGGAATAATTTATCCATAAATTAATGAATAGATTTGTGTGCCTCCTGTACACAAATCTACAAAAAAAAAAAGTAAACTCATGGAATATTTAATTTGATGCAGATGATTGGAGTTTTTACATATTTCTTTTTTCTATTTGTCTTAATTTTTATTAAGTTTATTGGGGTAACATTGGTTAATATAACCATGTATTTTTCAGGTGTACATTATCATTTGACATCTGTATATTCTATTGTGTGTTCACCACCCAAAGTCCAGTTTCCTTCAGCTACCATGTATTTGATCCCCTTTACCCACTTCACCCTCCCCCTATCCCCTTATATTTCACCCCATTACTCCATCTACCTCCCCCATCCCCCACCACCCCACTAGTAACCACTACTCTATAGTTCTCTGGTAACCACTGGTCTATACTTCATGTCCATGAGTCTCTGTTTGTTTGTCCTGTTCATTTGTCGCTTTTAGGTTTATATCCCACATATAAGTGATATCATGTGATTTTCAGCTTTTTCTGTCTGGCTTGTTTCGCTTAGCATGATTATCTCGATGTCCATCCAGGTTGTTGCAAATGACGGTATTTCATCTCTTCTTATGGCTGAGTAATATTTTATTGTATATATGTACCACAGCTTCTTTAGCCAATCATCTATCATAGGGCACTTGGGTTGCTTCCATGTCCTGGCCACTGTGAATAATGCTGCTATGAACATTGGTGTGCAAATATCTTTATAGATATGAGTTTTCAAGTCTTTGGGGTAAATACCCAGTAGAGAGATTGCTGGATCATATGGTAGATCAATTCTTAGTTTTTGAGGAATCTCCATACTGTTTTCCAGAGTGGCTGTACCAATTTGCAGTCCCACCAGCAGTGTATGAGGGTTCCTATTTCTCCACATCCTCTCCAACATTTGTTATTGCTTGTCCTGTTGATTATAACCATTCTAACAGGTGTGAGAAGGTAGCTCATTGTGGTTTTGATCTGCATTTCTCTAATAGCTAACAATGTTGAGCATCTTTTCATATATTTGTTGGCCTTTTGTATGTCCTCTGGGAGAAATGTCTGTTCCAGTCCTCTGCCCATTTTTTGATTGGATCATTTGTTTTTTTGTTGTTATTGAGTTGTAAGAGTTCTTTGTATATTGTGGATATTAGGCCCTTATCAGAGGTGTTGCTTGCAAATATATTTTCCCATTCAGATGGTTGTCTTTTTACCTTGTTGACGGGTCTTTTTTTCTGAGCAGAAGCTTTTCAGTTTTATGTAGTCCCATTCATTTACATATTTCTTTTTTAAACCACTTTATTGAGATATGATTGACATATAAGAATCTGTTTCCTCAAATCTACTACCTCAAAGATATCATGATCATTTTTGTCATTGATAAATATTCATGCCTTTTTTTTTTTACTACCAAGCTATTTAAGTTGTATATTCTTTTCTCTGATCATTTCTTTATCCCTCTCCTTCTGATCTAAGGGTAGAATGGGTGACTACCCATTCTAATGTATATTTTTCATACTCCTTTGATATATTCTCTTGAGTAACTACAGAACACTTACTTCTTCCTTGAACAACATTTCAAATTCATTTGAAGTTTTTCAAGTTTTTGACCTGCTGACAGAGATTATTTTCTATATTGCTGGCATCATTTGATGTGCTGAGACTGCCTTCTCGCTTTGACATTTTTCATTCTTTTTTACTATGATTCCTTTAAAAATATAGAACAACAGATAGATACAGAGATAGATTCCTGCAATAACTCTTCATCATAGGCAAAATGAAATGCTTTTATTCCAAAATGACTATTTCTCTTATTTAATATTCCATTCATATTCTACCAACTGTGCACAATATCATACAAATTTTTATTATTTAAAATGTCTGAGTTCAGAAATGCCAAATATTAAGAATATTTTAAATAACAGGTACTATCTTAGATTTTAAAATTTAGGTTATGAACTTAATGAATCCCACAACTCTCAAGTATTTAGAGTACGATTTCCTGATAATCCCTTTGTTGTCATAAGATTATTAACTTTTAATTAGATATAATGGCTTTAGGGTTTTATTGATGAGGACTACATCAGTAGTAGTGACAACACCTGATGCAATCTGACAAGCAAAATGGAATTTGTTATTAACAATTACGCATCATTTTAAACCCTACAATATGCTCTAGAGTGTTCTAAGTGTTTTCCATGTGGTAGTAATGATGAACTTACTTATTCACTAAACAAATGTCTGTTTAGGGTCTAACATTGGAGGGAGGACTGTGTAATTATATATGCTTGAAATACAGCAGCGAACAAAATGGACAACCTTTTGCATCTCCACCTTCATCAGGTTTACATTCTATACAGTGAAACTAACTGGTCAAACAACAAATAAGAAGTACATGGTGGAACAGATGTTTAAAAGTGCTATAGAGAATATTAATGCTGGCAAAGAGTAAGAAATTCTGCAGTGGGACGGGCATAGTAGTTTGATACAGGGTGGTCAGTGACAAGGTGATATATGAGCAAAGACCTGAAGGAGATGAGGGAATGAGACATTGGCTATTGTGAGAATAGCATGCCAGACAAAGGGACCATGTCTGTCATTTTCAGGAAAATTATGTGGCTGGAGGGAATGAGGGAGAGAAAAACAGAAATTGATACTAAAGTGATAAGGTTAGATGAAGTTGAGATCGTGTGAGGCAGCAGTCCTCAACCCTGTCGGATTCAGCATCCCTCTCTTTATAATAACTACAGAGGCCAACAGAATTGTATTGGCAACTGAGATTACTACAGTCACATGAGTTTCGAAAGTTGTGAACATTACTAGTTAAATTATCAAACAACCTGATAATGGTGTTCCTGGAAATTTTAGTATATTAAAACTATTGGAAAACTCTTTAATTATATGTAAAATAGAACTAGTTTCTAATCTCAAAAATATAAACATTTTTAAAAAAATTTTTTTATGAAATTGTTACTCCATTTGAAAACTGTAGAAGGAACCGGACTGTTCAGGAATACCCTACATATTGTAGCTCTTCTGGGATCCTTAAATATGGCTCAATAAATGCAGTGGAAAGCTCCAGGCCCCTTCATTGCTATAATAAAATTGCCTCATACTTTTCCAGAATTCCTCCAGGAAAGCAGTGTCAATAGCATAGAGCCTTGAAAGACATTTGTATTTTAGTATGACCTGACATACCTTAAAAGAATTGCTGTGGCTATGCTACCAAGAATAGCAAGACAAGAAGGGGGCCACAGAGACCACTTGAGTCTGCTGCAGTGATCCAAGCAAAGATAATGATGACTTGGATCAGCTTATAGGAATTAGAGGGACTGAGAAGTAACTGGATTTTAGATATATGTGAAAAATAGAGTTGAACCGAATTGCATGTGAAGAATGAGAGGAAGAGTCAAATATGAGTTTAAATATTTTAATTATTTGTTTGACTTTGCCTAAAAGCATAGCGTTATTATTTACTGAAATAGAGAAGTTTTCAAAATTGACAGGTTATGGGGGATATCAGAGTTTGACTTATGCTATGTTATGTGATTCTCTCAACAACCCAAAGAGGTAGCTCTATTATTCTTATTTTACAGATACTACACTGAGGCACAGTGTTTAGTGAAGGTTCTATAACCATTAAGTGGCAGAGTTCAAGACACAAATACAGATTCTAGGACATAATACTAAATTCTATCTAAATTGACTCTCAATGTACTGAATCATATTAATATAACAGCCCGGTGTAGAAAAGTCTTCAGGTTTGGTTGAATTGAGAGGCTCAAATTATATCAAAATATGGTGTTATTTTCTCCTTTTCTCAACTGAGCTTTCTTTTCTAGTGACTCTTTCAGTAAGTCTCCTTTCATGAAGCCAAGATGGATGCCAGAACTCTAGGTTAACATTTATTCTTTCTGCTAACTGAAACTTCTTGGCTCTAAGAGTAGATTTGAGTGATATGCTCAACCTGTGGCCAAGGAAATGTGATGGTTTAATGGTCACACATCCACTCCCATCAAAACACATCAGCTTAGCAGATATAGGGGGAGATATTCTCTAAGGAAAATAGGATACTGTTTTCAAAAGGTAGAATGATTGATTGGGTAGATGATGATAGATAGATAGATAGATAGATAGATAGATAGATAGATAGATAGATAGATACAGATAGAAACAACAGATATCCACTAAAGATATCATGGAAAAATAAGTGCAGAGATATATCTATGATATGTTGTCAAAATTCCTGTTTAGTCCCTTTTGGCACTCTACTTCTGTAATAATAATTATATTTCTAATATAAACTGCCAAGAATTAATCAATTGACTAATATTAACACATGTATTCATATAAAATATGGCCATCATTAAAAGTTATGAAAAGCACACGCATATACACACAAACTGAAGTTTGTATCCCAGTAACTGACACACAATAGGGGTTCAAAAAATATTTGTTGTGTTAATAAATGGGTAAATAAAGCCCTCTTTTTTTTTTTTTAATACTTTAGGGAACCTATTTTCACATTATTCTCCTTAAAGAATCCAAAGTTTTAAACATTTGAGGACTGTATGGCACAATAAAGTTAGTGATATATACCATCGATTCAGGCAGAAAATGTTCCTGAGAGACACCCAGGACTCAAACAGATTGCATAGTCACAATCATGGAACACCATAAAAAGATCAGCCATAAAAGCTGTGAAGCATAGAATTTCAGGGTCTGTGCATTTTAGCTACTGAAAATTGGCATGGTTTTAATTTTTAACTGTTTTGGTTGATAAGGTAATGTTTCATAATAATATTCTCATACCAGGACAGTTGCATCTGGTAGTTGATTTAGCATTACATAAGCATGGCCTAATTCAAAGGCTTGCATACAAAACAGTTTTCTTTCTGTTTAAATGCTGAGGATAAAATAAGTGTTTTTCAGCCTCAACCTAGGTATCTTATTTCTGGTGCCCATAAGCATAATTTAGCAGTTGCTTCTAAAAATTTTTGTTGGAGGTATATTAAACCATCTGTTCTGTTTGCTCCCTGATACCCAGAGATAAGTAACCCCTGGCATCAGATGCAGCTACAACAGCTGTGATTTGCTTGTAGTATACTAGCTGTACTATCAAGATTCCAAATCCTATGGTATCATAATATCTTCCAAGGCCAAATTTATTTAAATCAAGGTCAGTAGATTATTCTCTGAGAATAGGGAAAAATAATAGTTTAGGATCTGATCATCCAGTTGTGGTGAGCAATCGACCTTAGATATTGAAATTGATTTTTATAATTAAGGTAGAAATCCTCAAAGTAAGGTAGGCACAAATCAATTTAATAAATGTAGATAATCAAAATAAATCAGAGTCTTATAAAAATCTCCCTATACTTTCGAGAAGATTGTATAACAGGCTTGAAATTCATTTGTTAAACTCCTTATTTCTCTAAATCACATCTGCTCTATGTCACTATCCACTTGACTATTGGTAAATGCAATCCAAATCATATTTTATGAGGTCTCCTCTTTTCCTGGATTTTAGGTAATCCAGAAGACGTGATCTTGGGTCAATATTGAACACCACTCATTCTTCCTGTGTGACTTTTTAAAGTTCAATGTTTTTGTTGCTCCTATGCCAAGCTTGAGCTCAGAGCCCCTTTACTGTGCTCTCAATGCTTTTCGCTTTCTGGCCCGTGTACTCCCTTCTGTCCACCACAGCCCCCGTCGTCCTGCCATCCGTTCAGAGGGTCTGTCATCTGAGACTTCATGGTACAGGTACCTCTGCTACAGGTAGACAATTTCATCAATGCTCACTCCTTACTTTCCACACTTTTCACACCAGTGAACAGCCTTTAGCCTTTCACAACCAGGATCTATTCTTTTCTAAACAAAAGTCTGGTGGAAGTTTTCTTCTGGAAGTAGTATAGCAATTTTATTGTTTTTGAATAAAGTCAAAATGACTATCTTCTGGGAATAAGAAAGAGTTTGTCACTTTTTTCATTCCCTTGCAGCAAAGCAAATACCAAAAAAATAATAACTTCTCACTTGTGAATGTACTCACAATGCAGGAGAAATATAAAACAATTTTAAAAACCTTTTTTCTTAAAATGTTTCTCTTCTGCTAAGAGGCATTTTATATCCTAAATTCTCTTAAATGGATAACTAATGAACAGAGTTGGATGATAAATTACATGATCATCTTATCTAGGAATCATTTAAATTCCCCTTAGTGTTGTACATTAATTGTGAAGACATTAAGAATCAAAACTGTTTTTTGTTAAGAAATAAAGTTTGGTTACTCTTGGACTACTTTAATACCTCAGGTGACAGTGTGAATGGAGCCCTCAAAATCTTTAGATTTCAGTATTTCGATAAACAAATTTCAGAGAATCTCACCAAACCTGGTTCATCATACTGTAGGGATCTCTCGCACATGGGAAAAAAGTATGATTAACATATAACTATTTTGCCCTATATACAAGCAAACAACTTATATATGTTTGGAATTAATTTTTAGTCAGGGATTAGGGCAGGCTTTAAAATATTTTACTACTAGACAAGACTTCAGTAAAAAGTTTCTGTAATTACAGACATTTAAATTTCCCCTGAAAAATAAGCTGTTGGCATGTTCTAATCCTACAAGGAGAAGAGAATAGTAAAGCTCATCTCTATTCATCATCTCTTTTGGGAACAAGGACAAACACAGAGGTTTGGCAAATAACTGGTGAATATTAAATAGAGATCAGTATTAATTTAGACTAATTTTAATGTCTGGCCAATGGGAATAACATTATACAGACTGAAATATATATCGATGATATGAGCTCAATTTAGAGATGGGGAAGTTTATTTAAAATAAATCTCCACGTTGGGAAAGTGTGTCTTAGAAAACATTCTGAAAGTTCACAGTTCTCAGTCTCCTTCAGAAAACTATTTTTTCATCAGCCTCTCACATAGATGTAACAGTTTTTGAAGATTACATGTCAGATTATAATTGAAGTATCATTTCATATTTAGACCACCCCCCCAACCAAAATTCTAGAAGCTAAAAACACCATTGAGTCCTCCACTAGGTTATTTTCTTCACTTTTTTCTTACTTGTTACCCCAATTAATTAAAAATGACATGTTACTTCTCTATATTATTTTTATTGGCATGGTATCCTTTACATAGAAATTTTCCACAGCAGAGAAATAAATTGAATCTTATCTCAAATTTATTCTCATAACAGCGGAGAAAATTGCTAAAGGCCCTTGTACAAAATATTCATTATTCTTTTAGTCTCCCAAATAGCATTCTGCAGATTCTTGCTGGTGTCACTTAGATTTTAGTTCCCACCGTTCCAAGATAATGGTTGGAGCCAGACAATAAATCCTAGAGTGAAGTGAGAATATGAAAACTTCCAAAAATACAACAGCTTTTGTTTTTTTAATTAAAAGGCCCTCCTACATTGCAGCGGTTTTTAGCATGCCTGTATTTCTGTGCATTCATTCATTTGTCACGCAAATGAGAATGTATTTTTAAGCAACAAACAGAGTATGGGATGCTGCAAGTGAAATAGCAGCATGACACATGGCACCTTGTTATAAATGCCTTAAAAGCTAACTGGGGAGATCAGACATTTATACGAATATCTAATTCAAGTGTGTGTGTGTGTGTGTATGTGCGCGCGCACATGTGTTCATGTACCCTATGTAGGAGTTACAAATTTAGCACTGTAGAAGCATATATACGAGCAGTCACATAATTCTGTCTAAAGAGATTAGAGAAAGCATCTTAGAGGAAAAGCATATTAGCTAGATCTTGAGAGATTGAACTTTGATTTTGAAATACTGGTGATCAAAAGTAAAGGTAACAAGCTGTCCCATTGTACACTAAGAAGGAGGGTGTTTCCAGGATGCAAGACTTTTAGTGCTAAAACCAGGAGAGACCTAAGCAAACCGGAACGGTTGTTCGCCCTGAATTAAATAAAGTTCTTTTCTACCTTTTATCTTCTCTCCAGTACTGTTCTCATTGATATGCCTTGCCTCTCTAAATTCAGTCTATAATTGGTTTTACATATTATCCTAATAGCTTATTAAACTCAGAGTCAAAATCACTTGAAGACTTCTCTCTCTTTTATGTGGTCTGGAAGGGCTTAACCGCCATTCTCTTTAGGGAGTGAGGTGGGAAGATAATACATTCAATCTCTCTAGAAAGCAAGGAACACAGAAAGGTAATGATGTTAAGAATAATAATAATAGCTAACACTAACTGAGTGATTACTGTGGGCCAAGAACTGTTCTATTTAGTACTTACCTAATAAGAGATGGGGATGTCTGTGAAATACATACAATGAAAAAACTGAAGCATAAAAATATTAAGTAAATAGCCAAGTACTGAAGCTGGAAGTAAAAACTAAAGTAATATGACTCCAAACTCAATCTCCTTCATCATCATGCTGCTGCATTTTCATATGAAAATCTAAAATTTCATATCTTGCATTACTTGGAAGAAGATGCAAGATCAAAAGAGGCTTTTTTGTTTTTTTGTTTTGTTTTGTTTTTTAAGATAGAACAGAAGTAAGAGCATTTAAGATCGTGAAGACAATAGAAGTCCAGAAAACAGAGGGGATGCTGATGAAAGTAATGAGAGGGAACATTGGCCTTAAAGGCTCTTCTTTCAATGAATAGACGGAGATTAATACTGTTATTTACCAGACTTTATAGGATAAAGAAATGGATGAAGCACAGAATCTAGAGAATATATAAATAAAAGGGACCTCAATTTAAGCGAAATGCTATAATTTTCCATATCTATTTTCTTTCAAATTTCTCCTTTTAAATTAGTGAAGAAGAGGATGAAAATGGATGGATCAGGCTGATTGTACAAAGCTTTTCTAGGATAAAATGCTTTCAGTCAAGCTCCTTGCTCTGTCAATACTTCTAACAGTTCTGGAGGCTAGAAGCCAACATCAAGGTCAGTAGGGTTGCTTTCATTCTGAGGCCTCTCTCTTTGGCTTGTAGATGGCTTTCTCCCTGTCTTCACATGGCCATCTCTGTGCATATATGTGTCTGGCGTCTCTCTCTGTGTGTCCACATTTTCTCTTCTTAGTAGAACACCAGTCATATTGGATTGGGGCCCACTCTTACAGGCCTTTTAAATTAATCACCTCTTTACAGATCTTATATCATTCTAAAGTACTAAGGGTTAGGACTTCAGTATATGAATTTGGGTTGGTGGGGGAGGCACAATTCAGCTCATGACATGTACTATTGTTTTTTAAAAGTGCTATACAATTACTTAAATTTAACGTGTAGGCAACTCTGTTATTTTAAACAGACAAAATCTGAGAACAAAAAGTTAAGTGAATAGCTCAGGTTACACAGCTTATTGGAAGCACAGACGGGCCTAGATTTTTTTTTCTTTTCTTCTACCCATTTTTCATCATGTACCTTCAGATTTCTTTTCTCGTGTAAATCCCTTATTCTTTAGACTAAACTTATCTTTATTTTCCTCATATTCTCTGGGACAATTCTATTCAGTCCAAGACTTTAAATTCAATAGCTCTACTTCTGCTCAGGATTATGCTTTCCAGCTCCATCAACAGTGATATAAACTGCTTTGATATAAACTTAGAAATAACTCCTCGGACAACTTTGATAATTACACTTGTTTAGTTCCCTCTCCACATGCTCTGGTCTAACTGGTAGCTCCATCTACCATGGTACTTCTTGCTGTGGATTGTTAGAGCCTGTTTACTTCTCTGATCTCTACCCACCCCACCATTAGTCTGAATGTTTCTGTATGACAGAAACCATGATTTGTTTACCAGTGTTTCCATATCACTAGATTCTTGGGAGGTAATAATCATTTAAAGGCTACGCATGGAAAATAAATTCTGATCTACAAGATTTTAATAAAATATATATTCTATAGGTTGTCACATCTGGGGCTAAAATTATTAAAGCTATAAGGAAGAAAATGTATTTAAAAAAAGATTTTATTTTTCATAGTATGATAGCTAAGGGATAGCATAAGAAAAAATATATATATTGTCAAACTGGAAAGTAACATATAGAGGTGTTTCTTTATTAATCTTGTATGTTAGGTTTTTTCCTTCACCTGAAAAGCAAATTGAGGAATATAATCTAGTAAAATTGTCTCCATTTATTTTTCCTGAACTGCCATTTTAAAATTTATTTAAGGTTTTTAAAAAATGATGCTAGAAAAACATGAAGACGTTTAACAACACTAGTGTGCAGATATAAAAAATATATGTGAGCCACAGGAATACTAGCTCAAAGTAAATGTGAGGACTTAAAACCTTTTAAAATTTGTGTACTAAATAAAAATGAAATGAAAGTGACATAACCAGTCTGAAAAGTGGTTGCCTACTATATTTAAACCTATTAACAATTCCAGCAGGCCAACTGGGCAGGGGAGTTATGGATGAAGTTGTCTGTTACAGAATGATCTGCAATCTGATCACTGATAGGCAGAGCTACAAAAAAACCTCAGAGACAACTCAGGACTCAGGTAGATTTCTTCTGAGGTGTCTTAGCAATGGACAGTGGTCAACTCTAAGAAGAAAGTTCATAGGATAACTTTTTTTAAAAATACACACACACACACACACACACTATCCGTGGGTATTTTAAAAATTAGTTGAGAAAATTTATTAAAATAAATTTTTTTTAAGTATTCTCTCAATGTCATAATATTTTATATCTTAATATTTTATATTAGGGTTTTATTTTTTATTAGAAATGAATGGAATGCTCATTCTACTAGATGAAGGCACCTGCAGGTTGCTGGGTGCAAGTGTGAAAAATATGTCTGAATCTAGAAAAGAGTAGAAAATCAGGTGAGAATAAGCATCAATATTTGGCTTTGTACTTTATTTCATATTCCACCCTGACTCTCTTTTTTAAGGCAGCACTGAAAGATGCTAAAAAGAAAGTGATAGAGGCAGTATCCAGACCAGTTAGGGGTTGTCATTTATTTCTATACCAAGGAAAATATGTGTTATCAGTATTAAAGCATAACTCAAATGCTTGGGGTGGGGGTGGGGAGCACTTTCTAGAGGTTTTTAAAAAAAATAATGATGTATATGTTTAATAAATCTTCCACTTTTCCCAAATTGCCTTTTAAATCGTTTAAATACGTCATTATTTCATTGATACCTGCTTCACTGGATGATCCTCATTACCAAGATGCTGTCTGCAGAGTAATAAAGGAGGACTTTATTATTGAGGTATAATTGACATTTAACATTGTATTAATTTCATTTACACAGCATAATGATTTGATATTTGCCTATATTGCAAAATGATCGCTTAATAAGTCTAGTTAACATTTGTCACCACACAGTTACAATTTTTTTGCTTATGATGACAACTTTAAGATCTTTTAGCAACTTTCAAATATATAATGCAGTATTATTAACTGTAGTCATCATCCCATACATTATATCTCTATTGTTTATTTATTTTATAATTGGAAGTTTGTACCTTTTTAAAAAAGGTCTTATTGAAAAAAAAGTACATGTGCCATCTGTGACTTACCTCTTTGCCTAAATATTAAATCTCTCAGTTATCATCCTTCAGTGCCACTTTTGGCTTCAAGTTGATTGGAATAATTCAGGAGACCACTAAATGATCTTCAGTCTTAGACAGGTTTGGTAACTCTTAACTTTTTCTGCTATCCTACCTTCATCTTAACAGAATTCCTTTTGGGTGCTCTTTTCATAAATCACTGCTCTCCCCATTCTGATAACCTCAAAGCCCAACTGGTATAGATTCAACCATTCTTTTAAATTTCTCAATCTTGTATACTAAGAATGAGTAACCTATGTGACAGCAATGAGACATAGTGAGACATAGTGTGTTTAGTGGACTGAAGGGTGAGAGAAGAGGCTCTGTATGAATTCTAGGAAGGCCATTACTCATAATCACTGTTCCAACAAGCTAAAATTATTTTTCTTCACATCAGCAATTGAAAACCAATTATAAGTTTATTGGACTAGAGAATATTATATATAGGATATATATAATCCATTTATGGAAACTCGTATTTATATTCATAAATACTCTCTAGATAAAGGTTCTTGTATTTTGTCATTCCTATTAGTGTATGTTTGTGTGTATGTGTATATATATGACATATATACATATATGATATCTATGATATATATGATATATGTATATATAATGCAATAGATCATATTAGAAGCCATATAGTTTAAAATTTGATGAAAATTCATGAAGGTATTCATTAGGCCTTCTCTGAACCCCATGGTTTCCACATTTACTGCTATCAATTGAATTGGTACCTTCTTGACAGGCATTTCCCACCTTAGAGCAAAATAATAGGTATTTCAGGGACAATGTTAACAAACAGGATCATAGGAAATTGCCATTAAGATATCTCGATAAGAAAAAAACACAGAAAAATGACATTTTTTCTTTTCTTTCTTTTTCTTTCTTTTTTTCTCCTCTTCTTTCCTTCTTTCCTTCCTTCTTTCCTCCTTCCTTCCTTCCTTCCTTCCTTCCTTCCTTCCTTCCTTCCTTCCCTCCTTCCCTCCTTCCTTCTTTTCTACCTCCCTCCTTCCTTTTCTTCTGTTCTCTCTCTTTCTTCCTACTTGCCTGCCTGCCTTTTTTCTCTCTTTCTTGTTTTAATTTTGCCACATTTACACTAGCCTTGTCTAAATAAATGTCCTCTTTTCTTTTATAAAAGACTGGTATTGAAAATTTTATTTAATTGACTCAGATGTGTTAGTTGGGAAAGATAGAATCCTTACACTTAATTACTATAGCAAATATAGATGCTAATTGTAACATTTATTTTGTTATTGAAAATAAATAGCACAAACTAGATAACATAGGATCTTTGGCAATAAGTTGTGAAAAAAAATTAAACAACCACAAAACAAATAAATTATTCTTTGAAACTCTTGGTTAAATAATGGATATGTGTTTATTTTTCTTTCAGTATCACTAATCATTCACTTCGAATATGAGAATATTTGTATTATTCAATGTACTTGAAAATTACATCAAATGTTTTCCATTTTTATAATGTTACCACCATAATTAAAGACAAAGAGATACAAAATGGAGATTATTATTCTGACTGTGATTTGGTGGTAATTTATGAAAAGCCAATGAATATGCTAATTACCAAAAAGCTAAAAGGACCACAATGAATTTTAATAGTTTCAGTGCCACATATAGGCATAGATTTACTTGCTTAACTGTACAATACTTGCATTATTTCCTACAATTCCTTCCAAATTGTGGAATACATTTGGATGCCAAACATAAAAACAATTTTATAAGATTGGTCAAAGAAATGGAAGTTGGGAATGTCTTTTGGAAGTTCCCAAATCCATCAGAAGTGTTTCATTTGGAGAATTTTTTACTATAAGAAATAATATGCATTGTTACCTTTTCCCCCTAAAAATCATTATGTTATTTATTCATTATATTTCTTTAAATTTAAAGAATTTAAGTTTTGTAAACTTTTAATATTTTCTTGTTGGCAATAAACTTTAGGAAAACACCTTTATATCTCTTGCTGTGGGCTAGTGTGATTTTGGTATTACTCACACTACTATCTGGAAACCTATTTTCACACCATTTAAAAAGTGTTAAAAATAAATTTTCTAGTCAGAAAAAAATAGCCTCATGGTTAAATGAATTAAACTATCGTCCTGTACCTAGCAGACACCATAAATAATCCATTAAGAGTTTTTAGAACTTCATTTCCACATACCTTATATTATCTAACACATATCCAATTTATTACATCATCCTAGGATCTAAAGGACATGAAAGCTTCAAGGTCTGTGTCAGTGCCAATTCTACAACAGATTAAGCAAAAGTTATTTAGTACAATCATATACTAAGACCCAGCAGGTTTTCTTCATTACATTCAATATCCTAATGTATTTTTTGAAATGAGAAGTGTGTTTCCTATTTGAAAAAGTCAAATACTCTAGCTCAAAATGTAAAAAAAATTTAAAGAAAGATATTATTTAAAATAACAACAGGAAGGATAAATAAACAAACAAACAAAAACTTGCAACAAAGTAAAATACCTATTCAATTTTTTTCATAGTTAGATTTGTATAAGGTAAGAAAACTAAAGCACAAGTATTATTTTTAAAATTATTAATTGAAGGCATTGTCAGTATTTATTTTTAGAACAAAAAAAACTGTAATAACATACCAAAAAAACAAGTAAATGCAAGTTTTAGACAGTCAAAATAAAAATTCCTCTAAAGAAAATATAACAAGATTTATAAAGGGAAATGTTTCTAGAGTTCCAAATGTCTGTGTCCTTTTACTATCTTCTTAGTAGAAAGTTCTATTGTTTTGTATATATACTTCTTAAATTTCTCCAACCTTCATGTAGTATTATCTTACTAGCCCTATGAGATGATTATATAAAATGGTCATTAGCACACCCATTTTAAATGAGAAAAACCAAGTTTGTCACTGAAAAATTGAGCCTTGAACCCAGATCTTTTTCTTCTAAATCTAATATGCATTACAGCTCGATCTGCTCTCAAAATTTTAGATATAGATATAACAGTATGAGACAACCTCAGTTTCTATGATATATTCCTCAAAAAATTTGTTTCATCCTGTTCTTCTGAATTAACCCTAGAAGCTTCTCTCACTTATGAATTCATTACTTGATACTATTACTTGGTAAGTGATATATAAATTGGTAAAACATAAGATATCATTTAAATGCTTTGAACTAATAGATATTTCCTGGTTGATTGATCATGTATTTATTTATTTATTTATTTATTTATGGATATTAAGTATCATATTGCTAAAGGTCATAATCTCATTACACAACCCCTAAATAAATCATACAGAAAACAGTGGGCATGGACCTTCAAAACATAAGGCACACTCAGATTCAGAAATGACATGGATTCATCAAATTTCAGAATTTCTTTCAAATACTAATTTCATACCAAGATGCTAAAACCCATCAAAGTCAATATCAGTATTTTTTTTTTCATATATTAGTGATTCCAAGATAAGACTTTCACTTACATCATGCATGTAAACCTAAATATGTGCTAAAATAAGGGCAGTTCATAAAAGGTGTGAGACCATACACTTAACAATGGTATTTTCTCAATTCCATACATATGGTATATTATAGATTTGTATACTTGAAACCTATATAATTTTATTAAACAATGTCATCCCAATAAACTAAATAATTTTTTTTTTCAAGAGCCCTTTTCCTCAAAGTTTAGAATATAAACTTAATAGAGTTAGGCTACTTCTTCTCACTTTATATGCCTAATCACCCAAGGTGTCAGGTCTAATTAAGACATGGAATAACCAGTTTTGCCTCTTTTTGTCATTAGTTTTAACCTAGAGAACATTAATTGTATTATCCTTTTATAGATAAAAAAAGAGATTTGTAGCCAATTGTATTTAGGAATCACTGGATTAAACTCAATTAAATATGTTCCCTTACCACAGAAATCTCAGAACCTTTACTGTGATAATATGCTAGTATAAATTATGAATCTTTATGAGATGATGATATATAATATACAATGTTTCCTCCTTTCAGTGGAGAAATTGAATGGGCTATTGTTCCTTAAGAACAGACACTGAGCAGATAAGAGCTACAACAGATTTACAAGATAAGCCACCCATGAAAGTGGAAATGTTCCTCTAATGAATAGATGAAAGCGTATCCTGCTTCATTTGCTTTTGGGATTTGTGATACATCTTTAGTCTCAGCTATAAAACCTTGAATTTTCTTTTATATAATTACTAATATTGAAAGATAAGCTGTTACAGTCACCTGAAAATTAGAGAGAACACTACAAATAAAGAACAAAACATTTTTTCTTTCACCAAAAGCAGAGTCCAAAAGAACTGGCTTGAATAAACACATTATTTAAAATAGGAAAAAAAAAACAAAAAACAAAAAACAAAGAACAGACACTGGAAATGATTTCACTATGGTCCTCTTAGCTTTTTTCCAGTTAGCACATCCATTGGCTTCACATGAATGAGCATCAAATCACAGTCTATTAATAATCTCCACACTGTATTTGTCTTCAATTATGGATGGTAATAGTTTATAGAATAGAAAACATTTGATAAGTTATTTTAAAGTACACTGAATATAGGGTAAAACAAAATTAATTTTCTTATATTTTATAATAAATGGGTCCCTCTTAGTAAATGATCTCTATCCTCACACTGTTAAAGTCACATTAGTTCAGCTAAATGAAGGTCCTTGAGGCAAAAACAATAAATGGGCATTTTCTCATCTAACTGCATGAAGTTGACCTTCAATAAAATATACCTTAGATGGATAGCTATTGCTGATAAAGGAAAAAAGTAGTGGTAAATTATTTTTTTCTTAGGGTGCACATATGCAAAATATTTTTGAATTATTAAAAATATGCAACCAGAATAAAATGTTTATAACTGCTGAAAAACTTTGAAAAAAAAAAAAGCAAATATTCACTTTGTGCTCTAAAACTAGATATTCTCAATAGATTAAAATTGTATTTAAGTAAGAATTAAATTCTCATAAAATTCAAGTGCTTATTTATTCTATAAATTGAGACAATCTTAAAATTATGACATTGTACACACATTGTATCCATTTCCCTTTAAATAACTAATTCATATGTGTTTTATTCTTGTCTAACTCCACTACAAAAACTGTTTCGTCTTGATCAATACTCACCTCTCACATCATTTTCTCTTGATTTTCATGCAAAATAATTAATTTCCTTTTATTCTCTTCTGCAATCTCCTTTGTGTATCAGCTAATAATAATCAATGAGAGAATCATTAAAATTTTGTGAGTCACTGCAAGTAAAGATACTTTCTTAGAAATGCTTGGCAAACAGAGCAGAGAACATTAGTTGATTGTATTCAAAATAAAATAGAGTGCTAAAAATTATTTGAATTGAGGTTCTACTTTCAGTAACTGTGGAGTGGCTCCTATTGCACCAATCCTCCCAGAGATAACAACTATAAACTCTGGAAAAAATATTTACAAGAACTATTTAAAGGTGCTGGAGAGTGAGCAAATCAGGCAGGAATTGAAGTATAGTTGACATTTGGAATATGAAGCAGCATTGAATGAGGTCCTCTTTTGTATAGCTCTTTGCCTGAAGACAAGCACTAATCAGTGCCCAGTGGGGTGGCTAAAACTCAGAAAATCCGCAGGATTGCCTGCTAGAAAGTTTTTAGGGTGACAACAGCAGTTGGAAAGAAAAGAAAAGAGTAAAGAATAGTAGAAAAACAGAGAGGATAAGTCGCATGTTCTGGATTATAGACTGCCCAAATCATTGGCTTACTCTCTAAACTATGCATGCGTGGGCCAGTCTCCAAGCAGCCCAGCCAAATCAAAAGAGCTGAACAGAGATTTCAGTGCTATTTATTAAAAGGAAGCAGAGTTGGAGACCAGGTTCAACCAAGTTAATTGTTTATTAAAAACAAAAATAAGCAAATAAAAAAATCAATAATCTTCCAAAAAATGTAATAGAATCTATTGTCTCTACAATATCCAATGTCAAAGTCTACAAGATACAATTGAAAATTATTGGACATGCAAAGAAACAGGAAAATGTGGCCAATACTCAAGAGAAAAAGCAATAAAAAGGCATTCATACTTAAATGTTTCAGATATTGTAATAGGCAAAATTTTATAGCTGTTATTGTAACTATGCTCAAAAAAACAAAAGGAAATACACTTGCCATGAATGAACAAATGGGAAGTCTCAGAAGAAAAATACAAGCTATGTAAAAGAACAAAATGGAAATTCTGGAAGTAAAAATTACAATTACCAAAATAGAAAAATTCATCAGAGGGCTTTGAGTAGATCAGAGATGATAAAATTGAAGGTCAGTGAGGGTGACAATAGAGCAATCGTAATGACTAAATCTAAAGAACAGGGAGACAAAAAACAACCTATTTTCCATTTAGAAAAAAAAGTGCAGCTCGCTGCCAGCGTTAATTCTACATAAACAAGCTCTTTGAGGCTGAAGCAAATCTGACTGGTTTTCAACGTGAAAATGAAACATAAAAACTGTTCTTAGACTTATTTCTAAACAGAACTTGTCTCTAATCATAGTATAACAGAAATGTCTATGATGATCAGCACTTAATAATTTTTTTCGTGTGGTAAATTTCAAAGCACGGAACAACACAAAGTGGAACATCACATTCCATACAAAAATATCGCATTTCTCTCTAGATCTTCTTGCCATACTTGTTGTTGTTGGACCAGCAGCAAACTTTGCAGTGATCAGTTGGATTTTGTTTCCCCGGTGTTGATGGGGTGCTCTTGGGGATATGTCTTCCAGACAGGCGAAGAGGTGTGACACCATCAGAGCACAGACAATCTCAATGATGTTGCTGCTCTGGCTTGTGATGCTTCTCCAACATTCTTTCACTCAACGTTAGTTTGAAGTTTACATGGCTGATCATGTGCTCAAGATTATTTTTCTTGAACAGGAAGTAGAAGTTCAGCACCATAATGTTTAGAAGGTGGCAAAAGAATTTCTTATATCAAAACTGTGCCTTTTGCATTCTGTGGGATAGGAAGTGAGCATCTGATCAGCTGAGTCCACTGCTCTCATATTCTTGTTATAATCCACATGACACATGGCTTCTTAGTTTTTCTTTCCATTTCTGTTGTCTACTTCAATCACAGTATCATTGTGGAATTTTGATAACATTGTCACCTCCTTCTTGTCACACTATTTCAGTGCCACAGAATATGACTACAGTCATCTCCTTGGCAATCTTTTTTTTTTTTTTTCAGATCATTTGGCATCTGTTTTCTGTTCAAACTAGCTGTCTCAACTGCATCAGTCCTGTTTTGATGTAATTCTTTGAAAAATATGGGAGATGTATGGCAAACTTTAAGGGTAAGGTTAGAACTGTAATCCACTAGTTATCTCAGGGTAAACACTACAGCTGCAAGAGAGTTTTCTAGGACAAACGGGAAAATAGATTAATTGGAGCTCAGGTTTTCCTAGATTATCACTGCTTCCCCGTTGTTTCAGGTCATGATTTTCTGCTTTGGTGAACGATGATCCCCTATTTTTATCTGTCTTTCTCTCTAATCTTGAGTCAGTGGTTTGCCCTATATCCTCTTCTCTCTTAGGGATCCAAAAAGAGTTGTTAATTTTTCAGTCTTTTCTGCTTTATATTTATTATTAAGACAGATTGATGACTTCCAATCTCTTAATCTGTGGAACTAGAAACCCTTTCAAATATATCTTTCTTGGGTTTGCTAAGCTTCTTCAATTTGTATTTTTTTTTTTTTAACAAACCCAGGAATATTTTGACCATCATTTCTTCAAATAATTTTTCTGCTCATCTTTCTTTTCTCCTCTGAGACTCCAATTACATGTATATTCTACATGTAGACCTCTTGATTTTTTCCAACATGGTCCTAAGACTTTCTTAATCTTATGTTCTAAGGCTTAATAATCAAAGGAGCAGGCATACAAAGGTAAAAAGATATAAGTTCCATTATCTGGGCAAAACCAGCTTGAATCAGAGGGAAAAAAAACTATATTAAAGAAATGAAGTTTGTGTGCATTAACAGTTCCCACAGTAAATATCAGAGAATAATCATCTCCTACTTGCAGTTGGCAGAAGGAAAAAGAACCATTTTGAAATACATCAGATCACTCTGTTGTCTTTACAAGACCTGCCCTCAGGATAAGCTAGTTAACCGGAGCCAAACTTCCTGGTGTATTATCAGAGCCTAACTGACCTTGAAAGGGGAAATACTCAATTCCAGTCAGCTCTAGCTTTCCAGGTGGTAAAAGGGAAATACCGAACTTCAGCCCATTCTAGCCATCATGTTCTACCTGAAAAAAAAAAGGAAAAAAAAAAACTGAAAAACTCTTGAAAAGTTCACTCTCTAGAGTTGTAGGCTCACTAAAAGACTAAGACCTGAATCTTAGAACTATAGAATGTTTCTTCTCCCCTACACCTCTCCACATTGTTGAAGGCTCATTTATAATAGTTACTTTTACACAGTACGTTATGTCCTGCTATCAGAAAAAAATTACAAGGCATACTAAAAGGAAAAAAACACAATTTGAAGTGATAGAGTAAACATCGGAACCAGACATGGGAGGACTTTTGGAATTATCAGACTGGCAATTTAAAAAAACTATGATTAAATCGCTAAGGGCTCTAATGGATAAAGTAGACAGCATGGAAGAACAGATGGGCAATGAGAGCAGAAAAATGCACATCCTAAAAAAAGACCAGAAAAGAAATGCTAGAGATCAAAAACACTGATAGAAATAGAGAATGCCTATGATGGGCGTTATTAGTAAGATAGGCATGGCTGAGGAAAGAATCTCTGAGCTAAAAGATACATAAATAGAATCCTTGAAAACCAAAAAGCAAATGGAACAAAGACTGAAAAAAGAAACGAATATCCAAGGATTGTGGGATAACTATAAAAGGCATAATACACACATAATAGGAATAGCAGAAGAAGAGAGAAACAGAACACATATTTGAAACAATAATGTTTATTTCTCAAAGTTAATTTCAGACACAAAACTATGGATCCAGGAAGTTCAGAGAATACCAGGATCAATGCCAGAAAAACTACACTGAAGCACATCATTTTCAGACTACAGAAAATCAAAGATAAAGAACCTTGAAGATAGCCAAAGGAAAAAGACACTTCACTTACTGAGGAAAAACTGAGTAAAAGAGGAAAGAATTATACCTGCCTTCCTCTCAGAAGCCATGCAAACTAGAAGAGAGTGAAGTGAAACATTTAGTGTCGAGAAAAAAGAAGAAAAAAACAACTAGAACTTACTACCCTGAGCATTTATCCTTTAATAGTAAAGGAGAAATAAAGAGCTTCTCATACAAACAAAAAAGGCCTACCTTGCAAGTAATATTAAAAGTTCTTTAGAGCAGTGCCCCCCAACATTTTTGGCACCAGGAACAAGTGCTCCTATGAGAATCTAATGATCTGAGGAGGAGCTGAGGTGGTGATGCTAGTGCTGAGGAGTGGCTGCAAATACAGATGAAGCTTTGCTTGCTTACCTGCTGCTCACCTCCTGCTGTGCAGCCTGGTTCCTAACAGTCCACAGCCCAGTACTGGTCAGTGAACAGGGGTTTGGGGACCCCTGCTTTAGAGAGAAGGAAAATAACAGGTCAATAACTCAGATCTACGTAAGTTAAGGGAGAGCAATGAAGAAAGAATAAACAAGTAAAATAAAACTTTCATTATTCCTTTTTTTTTTTTTAATTGGACAATTACAGGTTCTCTCCTAATAAGATACAGCCTGTTGCTTTATTCAGGTTTTTGTACATTCCAGCCAGGTGGGGGAGGAGGAGAGGAATGCACAATGAAGACACAGATATATTGGGGAAAATGTACTATAAACTGTTCTTTTTCTTTTTTTCGTTAAAGAAAAAAAAACTTTATAATCAATATTCCACTCATAAGTAAAAGTGGGATAAGAAACAAACATGATTGCTGTCAATCTGGCATTTATGTGTATCTTCTCATTTCATATGTATAATTTATTTGGGTACTGCTATCATCCACTAAAAGTACAAACAAGTATCAGAAAGGAAAAAATATTAACAAAAGGAAGCTCAAAAAGATGGCTTTCGGATAGGCAGTGCACCGAGCCCAGGCCAAGTCAGTAGGAGCAGACAGTGTACAGGAAGGCCCTTCCACTCTTCTGCTCAAACTTCTGCAGCAGCTCATTCGTCTCGTTTTCCACGTCTTCCGGTGCTGAATGCACTCGCAGAGCTCATAGATGAGGAACACCCCCAGTCTGGCCTCTTCGTGGTTGTTCTGGACGTCCACATTAATCCTATGCACCGGCTGGCAAGTCTCCTGCTCTCTGGAATTCATATCTTCCACCATCTGCTCGTATACTCTCTCATCATAGGTGAGAGGCAGGTCGAAAAGGCTCTTGCAGTTCTGAAACCTTTCTGGCTGGAACCTGATTCTCTTATTTCTGTCCAACATATGCAAGATGCCGTTTTGTGTGGAGAGTTATTTGTCTTTCCTAAAGAGATCATGGTACATTTGATCACAGGTTGTTTTGAAATCATAAACATTTGGCTTGTCGGGTGCTGGTCCTGGAAAGCTCATGTGAGTTCCTGTTCTAAAGGACCAGACACTGGATCCCGATTTGCTAAGTGTGCCCCTCCCTGCTCCAGTTCTGGTTGCTCAGCACACCACCATTAGCCGCATGGGCCATGACTGTGTGGCCGCGGCCTCACCTTCCGCACTCTTCGCGCTCCAGGACTCTCACCCCTGATTCTTATTTGTATTAAGTGATCAAACAGATAGCAGTTGTTTAAAATAGTACCAACAATGTATTTGATTATGCATGCTTATGTGTATGTCTTATGTGTGTTTATACATGCTTATACATGTAACTTTATATATGTTTATATATAAGTGAGATAAATGACAGCAATGATACAAGGGACAGGAGGAAAGAATTAGGATTATTTTGTTATTCAGGTTACTCACACTGCCCATGAAGTGGTCAAATGGTCAAGTGCTATTTGAAAGTGAACTTGGGTTAGTTGTGAATGTATATTGCAAACTCTAGGACAATCACTTAAAAAAGTTGAAAAAAAGAATAAGGACATATAATTAGTATGCTAAGAAAGGAGAGAAAATGGAATCATGTAATGCTCAATTGAAACCGCAAAGGGCAGAAAGTGGAAAACAAAAGTAGGAGCAAAGAACAAGGGCAACAAAAAGAAAACGGTAATGAATATACTAGAAATCAATCTAAGTATATCAGTAGTAACTTTGAATGTCTGAATACACGAATTAAAAGACAGAGACTGTCAGAGTGGATCAAAAAATATGACTCCACTATATGTTGTCTATAAGAAAGCCACTTTAAACAGAAAGACACATATAGATTAAAAGTACATGGATAGAGAAAAATATACCATGATAACATTAATCAAAAGAAAGCAGGAGTAGATATATTAATTTCAGACACAGTGGACTTCAAAGTAAGGGAAGTTTTGAATTAACTTTATCTAGGAAACAAATATGACTCTTTAAATTCTTTCCCCATGATCTACAGTATCTAACATAGTACACAAAAGACAGAGCTTCAGATTGTACTGTAGTATAAACTCCAGTTTTTATTTATTTATTATAACTTGTCTTTCTACATATAGCAAGGCCTCTATTAACTAAAGTTGGATTTTAGTTAACTCAATTATTAATGTCTTTATGTCACATTCTAATAGCACAGTCATTTTCTCTATTGAATAAATTACTCTCAATATATAAACAAGTTCTCTGCTTGCACATTCTAACCCAGTAAAAGAACCAAACTCTAAGCCTACAATTATCTCCTTATCTCTGTAAATATACAAATGAATAAATTTAAAGAAAAAAAACTAGATATACTATGAGCTTGTGCTTTATCATCTCTTTCCAGGGTGGACTACAACATGTGATTTGATGAGCAAGAAAGGAAAGTAGGCATATTTCTGCTTTCTTCTGTGTAAGATTTTTGCTCTTGTATTTCATTAATTTGTTTCATATCAAGTAGGATATTCCACATATCGTATCTCCTCACCTCAGTCTTATATCTTAACTTCCAACGTAAGTGGAGCAGAAACCAGAAATGAAAGTTAAAGGGCCTTGAACTACCTGCTGTATTCCCTCACTTTTATGTTGCATTAGTCTATCCAGTGAAATCTGATTCCACTACTATTCCCATCTTGCTCCCTAACCCTGCTCAAGATCCATTGCCTCCCAGCATCAGAGACCCCAGCCTAACTTTCTCTTCAGCCTGCTTATTTCTAATGCCCATGTCTGGCCACTTGTTAGTTAAAGTGAGAACTGGTGTCAGGAAACATGAAAAGAAACAATAACAAGTCTTGGTTTAATGGTAAAATATTATGCTATAGTCATTAAAAATGTCATACTCTGTTATCATTACAATTAGGTAATAAGTTAATAAAAATTGACATGGAAAGGCAATTTTTAAAAATAGAAAAAAAGAAGTTGAAAACATGATTTTATTTTTATGAAAAAAGTACCACATGAGTGTATATGTGAAAAGTTTGAAAAACTATGTAATAGTTTTAATTGATTATCTCTAAGCAGTAGGATACTGGGCTCATTTTTCTTTTAAAAGATCATTTTTGTTTCCTATTTTAATGAATAGTTATGATTAATGTACTTATCATTTTACAGAAGAAATAAATAAGATAAAATCATTGTTCTTAAATCTTTTTTTAAAAAACAAAATTATGTCCATAAGAGCCAGAGCTAAGACTAAGAAAGTTTATTAGAGTTTACAGATTAGACTTGGGAAAAAAAAAAACCTGAAAAATCCTTCTTTAAACAATTGGCATATGAAATGCCTTAGGCCAAGTAACTAAAAGTACTTTTCCAATAATTAAGGATAATTCATTTAGAAGCATGGATAATTAGGAATTGATTTTATATATAATATGTTGCATATAATATATATAATTACAGATGATATATAATAAATATATACTATAAATCATTATATGTTATTTATATATACTATATATGTATGTAAATACATAGTTGTATATGTGTATATATATACCACAAATTTCAACAAATAATGACATTTAAATCTGCAGATCAAATTTTACTGCAGATCAGATATTAAATGAAACTATTTATAATTTCAAACACTCCTGCCAGACCTATGTAGAATAAGTAAACTTATTCTTAGTTCACTGACTTCCCTCAAAGTGAAACAACTACTATTATTTCATGGCTCAGAGAAGCAAGGTTACTCATGGGAAATTCCATGAATCAGCTAGTAAATATCACTTACCCTGAATTAGATTCTAAGAAATTAAGATCAGGTAAATTTTACTGCACTCAAATTTCCAAAACTGATTTGTTTTAATTCAGCACACCAGGAAAACATCAACACCTCAAACAGAGCACTACTCCCAGTAATTCTTTATTCGGTATTATATAAAATCATTGCCAACTCTTAGAAACATCAGGATATGGCTTCCCTGGAAATGATTGCTAATAAGATTCCCTCACTGCAAGATAGACTTAAGAGTTGCTCATTTCCATTTCTAGCCTCAACTACTCAATGGATAAATGAAAGCAAGGGCAACAGGGGAAGAAAGTAACATTATTTCTTCTTTAATACTTTTAGTATATAGCCATAAACAGAATATTGGTAAAAATATGAACATTAAAAGTGTTCTTATAAGGGCTCAGAAAGAAATGAGAAAAAATGTCATTGGAAACTGGAAGAAAGATAATTCTTTTTATACAGTCACAGACAATGTGGCTGAATTTTATCTTAACTGTTGTGTAGAAAGCAGAACTTGTAAGTGATAGCCCAGGATATTTAAGAGAAGTATTGAAGAAGTGATCTGTATTCTTCTTATGCTAACCATAAAATATGAAAACAAGATTAATTGAGAAATGAAACATTAAGCAAAAAGGAATAAGCATTTGACAATTTGGAAAATTCTCAGCCTATCCAGATTATAGAAGATACTAAAATTAAAGTCACTGTTAAGAAAGCATTCTCTGGATAGGCCAAATGTAATACTGGACAAGCATTTATTGAAGAAATTAGGTAGGTGACTCATAAATCCACTCAACCATCTCAACAGAAGCCAGGAATAGAGATGGTATAATCCAAGAAAGATCTGTGGAGAATAGAGATGGAATAATTTAAGGAAGATCTGTGGAGGACCCTTTTTTGTAATAGTATCACTCCCCATGACATATAGACCCACAAGTTTCAGAGAATGTGGTATCAGTAGAGATACTGCCAGCTTAGCCTGAAAAGGGATAGACACAGGACAAAAGAAGTAGAAATAATATTGTCAGATTTCCAAAATTCTACAGCAGGAAACAGGGTTATATTGACACTCAGTTAGCATCTTTGTCTTGAGTACAAAGGCCTGTGCAATAAACCTAGACAGTAGAAATATGAGCCCAGAAGGCAGACTTCTAAGTAGACTTCCGAGCAGCAAAGTATTATTACCAGTCTTTAAAATTTAACAGAATTTGGCTATTGGGTTTTGAATATGCTTGGGACCAGTGACTTTTTTATTTCTTCTCTCTCCCTTAGAATAGAAATGTTTAAAACTGTTATTATATCCATCATTGTATCTTGGAAGAAATAGATAACTTGTTTTCTAGTTTCACTGGTCCACAGATGGAGAGGAATTTTGCTCCAGGATTATACCACTATCTAGAACAGAGAAAGCCTCATTTGCTTGGTCATACTCTCCTACAGTGGAGTTTTTATCATGCTGAGTGGAATGTAGTGGGGAACGGGGATAGGGAACAGATTATATTTGGGTCTATTACAAACACAAATGCCACGTACTCATGGTTCTTACTGAGTTTTTGCAGATTTTATTGAATAAATGTTTATTTGCTGTATGTCCTTAGGACAACTTCCAGAAACTTTAAATAGTTGGGTTTTAAAAATAATTTTCACCAATTAATGGTGAATGTATTAACAGTCAAATGTTTTGTTGAGGAGCTTGTCTATAGAGTTCCTCACAGTACCACTGTAAAAGTGAATCTCCCCAAGCTTGGTATTAATCCCTGTCAAACAGACTAAAACAGCACAAGTAAGTGAAATAGTTCAATTAAAATAATCATATACCTTGTCAGTGTATGCTCTTATTTACTCACATATTTCTGAAAACATGAAATGCCATGTTAGTCTGTTTCATTGAAAACATGTAACTCTCTCTTACAAACTCACTAAGAACATAAAAATGCAGTTTGCTTAAAATGAGATAATTTTCAGCAGCCTTATCAAGTTTTCTTTCTTATTCCCAAACGTGTATTCAAATAGTGTGATCTTTTTGCTCCTAAATCTTCCAAGCAAAAGGTCTGCGATTCTTTGAGTATAGACAAAAACTGCTTTTATATATAAAAAAAATTGTAATAATCTTAGCTCTGTATTTTCATAGTCTTTGCAAGTATGGAATTTGAATAATATTCCACCAGGGCTAAAATATGTCTGGCTTTAAATTTTTTATAGCCCTAACCAAAAGATAAAAAAAATCTACATTGTCATCTGTTTGATTTTATCTAAATAATGCACATATCTCTTCAATCAACTACCCAGTTCTTGCATTTTAGGTTCTCTTAGGAGTGTTAATATTTTATTGTCTTTTTCCAACTCCTGCATAGAGCACTACAGAAATTATTGATGGTCCAGAAAACTATGCTAACTATCCATTTATCTAGTATCTCAAATCTTAGAACTCTGCTCTCAAATCAGTTCAGATTTTGAAAAGTTACAGGCATAAAATATATATTACTTACAAAAATGTTAGACATATTCTTTCCACTTGTATTAATGTCAGTAAGAAACAAACACCTAATGAATATCTACATTTTCAGTAATATACATTCAAAGAAATTATATTATGCAAAGTTTCTTTCACATTGCTATAACAACTTTATCTTTATGTAATAGTAAATTCTTATAGATTCCCAGAACTAGGTGGTTCATGAGCCTTCTTTATCACACTTCTTAATATTAGTTTCATCATAGAGCTGTTAAGATTTATTAATAGTTGAAAATCATTTTGAATTTAAAGAATGTCACAATAGTCTGATCATTATAAATTTATGTATAGAAATGCAAGACACTATGTAATAAAACTGAACTCTTTCCAAGACCAGGTGCATTTCTAAAATGTTAATTTGTATATGTGATAAAGTCTACATTATTCTAATCTATAAAAATTATATTTCTTCCTCCAAGTAAAATGATTTATTACTCTAAAAAAGCTAAATTAGAATACTTAGCAGGTATTTATTTGTTCAATACAAGTCTTGGTGTACAAAGTTTGGGCATTCTTATGTTTTGATGGTTTACATAAAGGAATAGTTATGTTTTCCAAGTATCTACTACTATGTTGCACATAGTTATTGTGAAAGGTATGATGGTAGATGCAAATATTTTTTTATTAAATTATTTGGGTTTTCAGAAGAAGCATAAAACTAAGGCATTCTAATTGTAAAAAATAATAGTAACTCTAAGACCCATCTAAACTAGTTTGGAGATAATAGAAGTAAGACATTTTAACTCTCTTATAAATAACTTTCTGATATTCTTCCGATAAATTTCTGAAGAACTTCTTCTCCTACTTTTCCTGAATTAACAATCTGTGAAAATTTATTTCTTATTTTCTTTGGTTTCTAATATTATTAAAATGTAAAAATTCCTAAAAGGTGGAAAAGTTTAAACTTTATATCTTATTTGAGATTTAAATTATCCTATAAAATTTAACTGATATACAAGAATAATCTAAGATGAATAGATAACTAGGCCATTTCTGCTTTTGACAGATTCCCCAATGCTAAAAAGCATGAAGGCTCAGTTTTGTAAAATAAGCAGTACATTGGAATAAGTGATGAATATAAATTTATTTATGCCAAGGATTTAGAACTCAATTGTAAAAAATTGACAGTGTTAAACTTTACCTAAGCTCTAGTTCTCCAGAAAATGGTGATTGTTAAAAAATTTCTCTACACTTTTGTTTTTTGAAATCTTCCCAGCATTTTGCGTTCTAGGAAACAATTTACCATAAAGAACCACTCTTCGCCATAAGACTTAGATAAAACTCACTGTCTGTACTTTAATTGACTTTTGTAAGACTTGCAGACAGTTCCCTGGAATATCTGTGACAAGACCTTCTGAAATTTTACTCTTTGTCTCAAAAATAATTAATTGAGATTGGAACTGTTTGTCCCTCTGAAAAGAGCTAGACAAAGAAAGAAACCTTCTCCATTCAGCTGATAGAATCTTTCCCTGATTGTAAAACAATCACAACTTTAAATCACTCTACCTGTAAGTTTTCTATCCTCCCTATAAAAGTCTAAGCCAAAATCATCCTACCACAACTTTTTAATCTTCAGATCTGGTATGGTCTCCTTATTGCAATAGACTGAATAAAGTCTCTCCCAATGGTGCATTTTGTCTTTGACAACATAAAATGTAAAGAGAATAAGATCATAGGCCAGGCAAATAAAAAAAAGATTTTGCTACCAATTTAAACCTATATTATTAATAAATAAGAGATAGTTCTTTCATATTGAATTTGTAATTCTACAGTAATTATTCCAATTATATTTGGGACTAAACTAAGCACATCACATTAAGAACAGAATTTGGAAGAGACAAAGAAACCCTTTTAAGTCTCCCTCTTCCACATGCAGTGAAGATTTGAAAAATTCTGATACTAAAAGAATTCGTTTGATCTTTCCAGAGAAACTAACAAACAAAATGAGATGGGCATTGGGGGTTACTGAAAACAGCCAAGTGTTGTGTTGTGCCTAACACACACACACACAAAAGAAAAAAAACTCATTCATTTTTGAGAGGAAAATGTACAAGTGGCAAAGAGATATTTGGTGGAAAGAGTGGGCATAAAAAAAAGTTTATTGGAAATGGGAAGTGTTGATTGATGACATAGTGATATTCCATCTTCTATTCATTGAGGATGAAAAAATTATTCTTTCATTGAAAGCTGCTTCCTTTTCATTGCTCTATGTAAGTGGCCAAATCCTTAGGTTCTATGCCTCAATATCTTTCAAATCTGCCTCCTCTTTATTTCCATTGTAACTCCCATACTCCAACCAACCACTATTTCTCACATAAACCACTGTCACAGCTCCAAATTGGTCTCCTCAGAACCACTCTTGCCCCTACTCTCAACCAAATCCCATTTCCCCACATGGCTAGAATACATAAGTGTCTTAAGTACTAAATAAGTGTTTCACATTGTTTTTAGATTTTAAGTCTAACTTTATTAACATGTTCTATCTTATGGTAAAATTCTTCCCACTACTTCCAAGTTCATCTCTAACCACTTTCATCATTGAATACAAATTAGTCACTCTGTGCTTTTGTTTCCATAACTGCACTTTTGCTGTTCCTCCTTAAGAAATCTGTGTATATTTTTCCCTCTGCACAGAATGTTATTCTTCTCCATTTCCTTTTTTTTTTCCTAATCTGAGTTATTCTTATTTACCCTAAGTCCTCACTTGTAATTTTACTTCTCCATAGAACTGTCCCCTGGTCATTACTGGTCTTGAAAATTAAATTCCATTTACACTCACATAGCAATCTACATTTATGGCACTTATCAATTTGTAAATAAATAACTATATTTTTGTTAAAGCATGATATCAAAGCAAACTCACAAAAGACTTGTTTGCATGACGTATTGTTATAATTCCACTGTTAGTGAAGACAAGATGACTTGACTATCAGGATACTAAGATTAATAACTTTCACAGAATTCATAAGAGGTTGTCAAAAGACAAACACTTCGTGTACAGATACTAAGACTGAAGAAGTGTCTGAATGACCAAACAAAGGTGTTTTGCTCAGCCCAAGGGAAATTGTTCCACATTATTAAGTGGATAAAAGAGGGTTATAAAAATCTAAAAGGCCAAGCTACTCTTTGCAGAGCAAAATGAAATAGTAAATATTGGCTGAGTGAGACACATTCTTTGGCAGCATTAGAGACAAGATCAGCATTTCAGACAAAAAAAAAAGAAGTTAGCTATTCAAAAATTTAATAAATTGTAGAGCAAAACCAGCAACGACAGTTAGAAAGATATGACCATTTCTAAGAGCCGTTTTTGAACATTCCTGAGTGTTTTAGAAGGTTCGGAAACTGTTATAAGTCATTAAATTCTTTTTGTCTTAAAATTTATTTAGCTTTGTGTTGGAATTCTGTAAAATGTAATATGAATCAATACAAATATTATTGAATAAAAAATTACTCAGATAACCAAAGAGAATTATTTTTACTTCCAGTACAACACATATGTCTAGGGCTTTATTACTGTGGAAAGTGGATAGACTTTGGATAAAATATCAACTTTATTGTAATACTAAGTTAGAGAGATGGAAGTAAAGGAAACTTATGGGAGGGATAGAGCTGTATTTTGAGCTGAAATTAATAAACATGGGAAAATTATATGTTAACCCTAAGGAACATTTTAACATCATGAATGCATAAGGGAAAAGGAATGAGGTGAACCAGAGCCTACTGTATTGAGCCAGGGAATCTGAAAGGGGGCATAAGATTGGTATCTCAGATTAGTAATACTCCCTGGCCTCTGGACTAAAATATCTTCAATTTGGCCCCAGTTTTTACATGTTATGATTAACAGATATGAGCTTTCATCAAAAACAGTCAAACCTATATGAAAATCAACTTTTTGAAGGAGAGACGGCAAAAATAAGAAATATAGCCATTAATTTTATATGTATAAAATATTCAAAGAAATAAAAATGCACTATGCAATATATATGCCTTACTGCTAAATTGTACACCTGAAACTTACTGGATTTCACTAACCAACATCACCATAATGAAAGAAAGAAAGAAAGAAAGAAAGAAAGAAAGAAAGAAAGAAAGAAAGAAAGAAAGAGATAGATAATCCAAAATGACTAGAAAAATTTAAAACAGATCAAATAGAACTTTCATAAATAAAAATAAATTTGTACATAATTGTTGAAATAAAAAATTCAAGGACAAACTAACTTAAATAACCTAGAATATATATCTACAATAGTGAACTAGAAGCTACACTTAAAACATTACTAAAGAGACAACACAAGACAAAGATTTATAAAAATAAAAATGAATTCAATATACAAGAAAGGAAGAGTGAGATTGTCCAATATAATGCCTACTTGAAGCCTCAGAAATAAAACTAGAGTGAACAATACAGATCTAATCTTTGAATAAATAATAGCTGAGAATTGCTTAAATGTGATAAAGGAGGCATATACATATACCTATATAGAGGAGGCATTATGTGATCAAAACAAGAAGTATAAAAAAAATTGATACATATCTTAGTGCTCTTCAAATAAAACCAAGAGGTACTGATAGATGCTTTCCTATAAGAAGTAAAGGGAATAACTGAGGTTGCTCAGATATTATAGACTCATAAACCACTATGAAAGTAAACATCTTATTTTTTCTAAAACAAATTAGAAGCATCTGTGAAGAAAGTAAGGTAAAGGAGAAAAAAATCTCAAAATTATCTTGAGAGCAATCACTAAAGGGGTAAAAAGTTAATGTTATTTAATAATTTTTTTATTGAAAAAGATTAATAACACTGATAAGTTAGATTGCTCTAAAGTAGTTTGGTTCCCTAAAATATAACTAAAATATCCTAGGAGATTTATTATTTGATCATGAACATGTGCTAAATTATGTGACAAATGGTGGAAGTTTGCAATGCAAACATTTACATAAAGGAAATGTCTATTTCCTTTATTGAAATAAATCAAAAGTAGCTTCCTAAACAAATCAAGGAGATAGATAACAAGTAGTTCCTGAAATGAAGGGTTCAAATCTACCTAGCTACTACCAGTGTCCATTCATGGAAGAATAAAGGAGCAATTCAGAAGATATCTCCTTTTCTCCATTCATTCCCTATGATCAACAGAGGATTTGCAAACTATTTCTACTTATTTATATTTCCCAACCAGACACTAACAAACAATTCCAGTAAAATAGGAAAGGGACTTCCTCAGCAGCTCCTGACAATATTCTTTTTCTCTAACCCAAATCAAGAAGTCTGGGAAATGTGCAAGACTCTTCTACTACAGTTTGTTACACATGTCCATGTCCTTATAAGAAGTCATGATTACCCAACAGGGGCTAGGCACCAATCTGACTTTTAAGAGCTTTACTATTTGGGATTCTGTCTGTGAAATATACAGCATAAGAGAGGCAGAGTACCAATATGTGGAGACTTGCAGGTTCTAAGAATTTAATGTGATTGAAATAACATAGAATATGGTTTGTATACTAGTAAATTAAGAACCTGTCCAGATATATCTAGTCAAAAATTCTCATCATTGAAATTTAAAAATCATTGCCTTTACATTTAGGTATATTGTATTTTAAAAACAATACCAGTTTGTTTTCATGTTCTCCATAGGTATTACTTCAGATAATTATGGGCAAAGTGAATTTAAGATGCCAGTGTGGTCATATTACCTTAGTTCCTGGGGCTGAAGTTGTGTGGATGAAATGTTTCAGCTCTCACTAGTGCTTTAATTTTATAACTTATACTGAAATGAATCCCAACCTTTCCCTTTCCCCATAAACATAGGTAGCTCAAACAACACTGGTGAACTAGCTATAACCTACACTAAGGACATTCCTTTTCGGGCTTGAATTGTGTAATACGTGACTCTACAACTGATGATGAGAGCACTTAAACAAAAGGACGCCTGGCTAAGGACCAAGCAAGCTTCTGATAGATGGTTGGTTGAGTACAAGTACATCTGGTTCATAACACCTGGAGGGATTCTTTAACTTGAGCCTTCACAGTGCAGCAGTGATTAAGAGTGCACAGCCTCTGGAGACAAGCTGCTTGGTTCAAATCAGGCTCCACTGCTTTCAGGCTATGTGAGAAAACAAATTAGCCCTTCTATGCTTTATTTTCTCATCTATAAAAATGCAATGCCTAGATAATAGGGAATTTGTGATGATTCATAATTGCTGTATAGATGAGAAAGTTTTACAAGTAACAATGGCTCAATAAATGTTAATTATTTGAGAACAAAACAAGATAGTATTATTATGTAGATTTACTAAAGAATTAACTTTAGCACATGCATAGCACTTTCAATTTCTATAAAGTCCACTTTATACGCACTTAAATCTCAGATCTTGATATTCTGAGCTTCTTGTTGTCATCCTCTGTTTGTTCCCTCCTTGTCTTCATGTGATAATTATCTTTATTCCTATATATAGCTATTTCCCTAGAGATGTGCTGACAACAGGAGGCATTCAGGCATCCTCTGAATTCACTTGCAATGATTGAAAGATTTAAAATTTTCTACTTTAATCTCCACATTTGACGAGTTTCTGTTTCTGATGTTTTATTTTGTTTGTATCCATATGTAGCCATGTTTTGCCATATGGGTGAATGAGAAACTTGTAGGTTTAAGCAATAAACCATGGCTCTTCTTTTCACTTTTTAAAGTAGTCCCCCCTTATCCACCATTTCACTTTCTGTGTTTTAGTTACCTCAGTCCAAAAATATTAAATGGAAAATTCTTGAAATAAACGATTCATAAGTTTTAAATTGTGCACCATTCTTAGTAATGTGATGAAATCTCAAGACATCTCGAGACATCCCACCTTGGAAATGAATTAATGCTTTGTTCAGCATATCAACACTCTACGTTCCCTGCCTTTTAGTCACTTAGTGGCCATCTTGGTTTCAGATTGACTGTTGCTTGTGCTCAAGTAACCCTTATTTTATTTAATAATGGCCCCAAAGTATATGAGTAGTGATGCTGGCAATTCAGAGATGACAAAGAGAAGCCATAAAGTGCTTCTTTTAAGTGTAAGGTTAATACAAAATACCTGAAATATATTTTGAGACAAAGAGAGAGAGACCACATTCACATAACTTTTATTACAGTATATTGTTATATTTGTTCTATTTTATTATTATTGTTGTTAATCTCTTACTGTGCCTAATTTATAAGTTAAATGTTATCATAGGTATATATCATAAGTGTATATATAGGAAAAAACCTAGAAATACATATAGGGTTCAGTACTATTCCCAGTTTCAGACATCCACTGGGCCTCTTAGAACATATCCTCTGTAAATAAGGGGGGACAACTATACTTGCATATGGGAACACAGTGCAAATTTGTACTATGTTTCATCTCCCCCAAGGACAAAGCTTATCTATTCTCCCTTCTTTTCCTGCTATTTGCATGTAGTTCTGAGGAAACCTCTTGCCTTCAACAATAGTTTTCAGGGCTTCCAGTTGAATGAGGAAACTCTTCATGGTAGGCAACCTTCAAGATGATTTGCTGCCTCCTAATATCCATGGCCTTGTATGATGCCTCTCCTCTCATTGAGTGAGAATTATGTTTAATGACTCACTTCTAATGAACAGAATATGGTACAAATAATGAGATGTCACTTTTGACTTCAGGCTGTGAAAGGACTATGGCATCTACCTTGACTGCCCCTTTTTGTACTCTCTTGCTCCTCCAGATTTCTCACTCTGGTAGAAACAAGTTTCCATGGTGTAAAACCAGAACCAGGAGAAACTGAAGCCTGTTAATAACCACATGATTAAATTCAAAAAGGTATAGGCAACTGCAGTCCCAACTGACACTTTGACTGCATTCTTATGAGAGTTTCTAACTCAGTTAAAATAAAACATACTCCACTCCATTAGTTTAACTAGATAGAGTGGGCTTTATTGTAAGTGTGAAAAGTTGGAGAATATAGGTTATGTAAAAAAGTAGAAGCTCCTGTCTACAGCCAGTTGGTGATGTGTAGGAAGACTGGCCAACTGTTGCCAATGCTTCTGACTTTCTCAAAGATATAAATACACTTTTGTTTAATTTTTCTGTGAAATGTTTAAATGTTGGCAACCAACAAAATATTTTAAAAGACCCTATAGTCTAAAACACAACTGGAGAGTATATGTCACCAGTTTTAAACATTTAATCTAAATGAACATTATTCTCTACATTTATTTAATCATTTTGCTCAACTTTATCTTAATTTTATTTATTTTTTTATTTTCCTAAAAATGTTTTAGTTCTGCTTAGATAAGCATAGAAAGAGAAAAACCTAATTGCTTAAGAGGACAACTACACTGAGATAAGCTTTATAGTGGCACTAATAAAAAGAAAACCCAAGGAAAATGGAAACTCAAGAACAGAGTTGTATCATGCATACATCTCTGCAACAGAAGATTCTATCACTTAAGTGTCAGTTTATGAAGTCTTGGGTTTTAATTTATAAAGAAAAGCTGGATGTTTCCATATGTGGCTGTTGAGATGTCATGTTGAGCACACATTGTCCCTGGGCTTTTAGATTACAAAAAAAAAACTTAATTACTATTTTTTTAAATTTTCTCAATTGTCACACTGATTAGTTAAGAGTTATGAAAAGTATTATATTTATTTTGTCTTACATCCTTTGAGTATTATTTAATCCTTGAAATACAATGATTTTGCTGTTTTCTTTTAGCCTTTACAGCTATTCTTTCCTGCTCAAATCTAGTTATTTTCTAGTCTGCTCATTTTCTTTTTCCCACTCGAAAATACTTTTCTCTTCAAACATGGATAAAATAAAAAGGTCATGAAATTGTTGCTATTATTCAAAATATTGCTGACTTAGAAGAAAAGCCAATTATAACACTTAAAATAATTTTTTCTGACCCAGTACTTTCATGGATGGTAATATAAGCAACATATAGGTTGTTTACAAAATGAAAAACCCATCATGACAATATTCCAAATTATTAATTATATGAGCAAACAAATTTTCCTTACCTTATTTAAAAAAAAAAAAAAGGTATCGTAGTGGAAACACATGCCTATGAAAATAAACCTCTGCCAACATTTCCTAGTTTGATAGTTAGAAAAGAAACTGAACTTTATATTTAATATTTTTGAACTTTAAATCATTCAATCATAAATGTTCATTCATATATTAATATAGAGACCAGAGTATTTTTCTGTTCCCTAGAACTAATATAAAGAAAAATATTATATTTCTCATACAAGCACATAACAATTTTAAGAACTTGATATTTTCTCATCCTAGTTTTGTTCATGCATTAGCAGAATAACTTCAGGACAAATATTTTATCATAGTACCTGCAAAATTTTATCTCAGAATTGGTTTTGACTCTCCAAGTTCTTCTTTATGTTTGTATATTATTTGAATAATAGCATGGCTTAGTTGACAATACATCCCTAAGGAGTGAATATTTTCAGCTAAAGAAAAAATGGGTTCAGCAAAAAATATAGAGACTTTTTACTGCAATAAAGCCAGCTGAAACAAAATTTCAATTAAGTCAACATTTTAATATTTTTATAAACATGAATATGCTGAACACAATATCAGTCCATTTTATATCAGCAAGTGACCAAGAATATTGAAATAGCTTTATCAAATCTTTTCTTAAGAGAACGTACATTTACATGATGCCAAAAAAACTGAGAAAAAAGGAAAATTTTGGTTAATCATCTGCATTTGGGCTCTTCAAGTCAGTAATATACTAGTGTCCCTTTTTCCTCCAGAGATTCTGGGCATCATACAGGTATGGAGCATTGCTGGCTCCTGTTCAGTAAACGGACATCATTGATTAAATGCAAGTACTTTGGAGGTCTTGACGATAAAACACAATAGTTGTGGTGATTAATCTTGGGGGTAAATTTTGCTTAATATGTGAAAATAATTTTAGACTTAAAAAAAGATATACTCAATACAAAATTAAAAATGAAAAGTGTGAAGAAAAAGGGATGATTACTATTATTTAAATTGTGATTTTGATCCATTTCTACTAGTGGAATAAGTAATCAGATTTTGAAAATTAGAATAAAGTTAAAACTAAGCTTCGAGAATGCATTCTCAGATATATCTTATTTAGTGCTTTCAGCCTAATAGAGGAATACAACTGTACTAATTTTCATATTAGGAAACTGAGTCCTAGGTAGATGAATAAGTGGATAATGTAAGATTCTAAGTTAGCTGTTTTCACCCAGGGCTGTGTTTGCTTTACTACACCATGTGAGGAGGTAAACAATACAAAATTAAATGGCAGTATTAGGCAGAATATGACCACATGCCAGACAAAAAAATGCTAAATAGTATGGTGTAATGGTTAATTTTAAGTCAACTTGATATTGACCATTTAAAATGTAACAAAGAGCAGATTCTAAAATCCATCACTATTTGTATATCTTCTTGGGAGGAGTGTCTGTTCAGGTCCAGTGCCCAGTTTTAATTGTATTGTTTGCTTTTTTTGTTGTTGAGTTGTATGAGTTCTTTATATATTTTGGTTATTAGCCACTTGTTGGAGGCATTGTCTGCAAAGATCTTCTCCCACTCAGTTGGTTGCCTCTTTCTTTTCTTGATGATTTCTTTTACTGTGCAGAAACTTTTTAGTTTGATATAATCCCATTCATTTTTGCTTTTACTTCTCTTGCCATTGATGGTCAAATTTATAAAACCTCTTTAAAACCAAGGTCTATGAGTTTAGTACCTATGTTTTTTTTTCAATGTATTTTATTGTTTCAGGACTTATATTTAGGTTTTTGATTCATTTTGAGTTAATGCAGATGTACAGTAACAGATAGCAGTCTAGTTTCATTCTTTTGCATGTGGCTTTCCAATTTTCCCAGCACTATTTATTGAAGAGGCTTTTCTTTTCTCCATTGTATGTTTTCAGCTGCTTTGTCAAAAATTCTTTGCCCATATCTATGTGGATATATTTCTGTTCCATTGGTCTGTGTGTCTGTTTTTCTCCCAAGAAGACATGCAAACAACCAATGGGCATATGAAAAGATGCTCAGCTTCACTAGCTATTAGGGAAATGCAAATCAAAACTACAATAAGATACAACCTCACACCTGTAGGAATGACTATTGATCAAAAAGACAAGTAATGACAAGTGTTGGAGAGGTTATGGGCAAAAAGGAACCTTCATACACTGCTGGTGGGAATGTAAACTGGTACAGCCACTATAGAAAACAGTATGCAGGTTCCTCAAAAAATTAAGAACAAAATTACCATATGACACATCAATCCTTCTTCTGGGTATCTACCCCCAAAATTTGAAAACATTTATCTGTAAAGATATATGTACCCCAAAATATACATGGCAGCATTGTTCACAGTGGCCAAGATGGAAACATGTCTTTGATAGGTGATTGGATGAAGAATATATGGTACCTCTATATAGTGGAATATTACTCAGCCATAAGAAAAGATAAAATACTGCCATTTGCAAGCACATGGGTGGGTCTTGAGATAATCATGCCAAGCAAAGTAAGTCAGACAGAGAAAGTTGGGAGAACCATATGACCTCACTCGTGAGTGGGATATAAAACTGAAAGCAACAAATGAACAAGACAAACAAACAAAAACTCAGACAACAGTTTAGAGATTACCAGAGGCAAAGAGGGGTGAGGAAAGGTATGTAAGAGTAGAGGGAGTCAAAAATATATGGTGACAAAAGGAGATTTGACACAATGCAATATACGGATGATGAATTATTGACTTGTATGCTTGAAAGCTATATAATTTTATTAACTAGTGTCACTGGCTAATTAAAAATTAATTATTTAATTAAAAAATAAAATCCATTACTATACACCTGTTTATTATTATGACAATTTCATGCAAATCATCTTTTAGGCTTTTATTTCAAATGCCTAGGTCTTCTTTGGGGAAAATCCTATTGGATAATGCTAAATTTGAATTATATTAAGAAATATTGCAGGAAAGAATTATGTCTATACTGGACTTAATGAGAATCAAGCCTTCCCTCTAAATCCTCTAAGGTTAAAATAAATTTAAATTCTTTTGGAATTTCATGTACTGTACTGTAGTTTGTTTGCGGGGTGGGGGGGAGAGGGGACATGCTTATCTATACATACATATATTATTTCCTAAAGGAAATTAGCATATTCTCTTGCTTTCAGTTTTGAGAACCAATATTTGTGATCCTTATGATAAAATGATTAGACTATTTTGAGATTGGTTTGCATTCGTAAGTCTTGATTTATTACAGAGATGCTTGCCAGTCTAATCCCTTGATCCAATAAATTGAGTTTAATTTCTGAATTTACTCCTTTCCATATTATCCAGAACATCTGACCCAAAGTACTTTGCTGTACAATCACTAACACTAAGCTCAGTATCTGTCTGAAATTTTAGACTTCCTTAGCAGTTTGGCACTTCCCACTGTTAACCTACCTTGTGTTTATACCAGGGTAATTAGGAGAAAGTTCATATTATCTAAGATATTAAATTGGATTTTAAAATGGGAATAAACTTTTAATAGGCCTTTTCTTGAGCTGCATAAAACTTTATGACATTTTGTAAATCGAAAATGAATAAATAATGCTAATTTCATATAGACCTACCTTATTACATAATATGACAAAAAGCCTCCCCAGTGACAGTAAAGACTTTAAGAAAATAAGTGTGGAGTGAGGAAGCACCTGTGTTTTAGAAATAAGAGAAACGCATTATATTGTACATTGTTACAGAAATGATTTTGATTTAGTGAATAGTATTTTAAAAGACTATATCAGAGTTTTCCCAATAGGAATCAAAAGGCAGTTGAAATTAAGAAAGTTACTACCATTTCTGAAATAATTATATACCATCACAGACAAATTCAGGAAACTGAACTTAAGTATAAATGACCAAACCATGATATTTAGACTATAAAATTCTGTACTGAGGTCAATTAATATAGAAAAAAGGATGGCCATCTAGTATTTATTAAACGTTAGTATAAATAAGTTTATCTACCCTATTTTTGTTTCCATTTAAAACATATAATATCATGGCCAATGACTGCCTTTCAGTAGACAGACAGTTCAGGCTAGCCAAGATACTTGAGACAGATATTCAAATAAGATATACATTATCTGTAGATAAATGTATAGAGCTATAGGTGGTCAGATAGATAGGTAGAAAATATAGATTGATGATAGATAGATAGATAGATAGATAGACAGACAGACAGACAGACAGACAGATAGATGGTAGATACATGCATCTTACACACACATGCAAACAAAAGATATATAACTCTGAGTCATCACTATTCAGATATATGCAAACATGAGCCTCTCTTTATTTTGGTTAGCACTAAATATTTATTCCTCCTTGGCAAAGAGTAAACTAAATTTAGTTCTACCAAACAGATACAATCCAGTCTAAAAATGTTTTAGTTAAATAAATATTTTAGTCTCTGAATATTTTAGAGAAGATTAAAATTTCAGTGATGATTCAGTTTTGGCCTTTAGTTCAGGTCTTACTTTTGCATTTTCATCCCTCTTCCTGGTCCTACATTTAATTTTACAGAATCTACTTGTGCCATTTGGGGAACAATGTTCAAAGAAAGGAGAATTAATTAATATGGTTAAGACGAAATGGGTAGTTATATATGTCTAGCTCAGGGTGATCCCATTGCCAGCTGAAAATGAATGTTTTGACTGGTCTTATCACTGGCTATTCCAAGTTGTTGCCTCTGGTATATGGAATATTCAAGATTTTTTAGTCAGGCTATTGAGAATCTGTTGCACAAATTCAAATGTAAGAAACTCTGACATGGTGGCAAAGGAGTGTGTCCCTTGGACTTCCTGAGCATGCTGTTATACTGGAGTGGAGAGGTTTCTGTCAAACATAACCCAGGCCCCAGCTAATTTCCAGAGTCTTCTCTAAATTCACAGGAAGTCTACCAATTTCTTCTGGCATATGAATCTAAGTTCCACCACTTACTACTTGTCTGGCCATGAATAAGTGACTTGTCCTCAGTTGTGACACAAGATAATTTAGAGCTAAAGAATATTTTACTATTGTTTTTAACTGTGATTTCTCCTCAGAATAATCTAACACTTCCCTATTAATCCTTAGCAGGGGTACATCAGAAAGGAGGTGTATTATGAGTGCTTTACATAGCCCTGTTAAAAATGGAGGACATTAGAAATAGCTTTGCAAAGTCAGCTCAGCATAGTATTGGGATTTTGAGTATTTATGAGTAAGACTAAGTATGTGAAGTATGTCAGTGTCATCTGCACTTTCATAAAATTAAGATCAGTGTAGTCTGCACTACTGGAGCTTAGAGGTGAAGAGCATGGGCTCTGAGCTGGATCTCTAGGAATTGAAACCTGCTCTACCACTTGCCGTGGAGCAGGTTTCAATTTCACCACCGTTTGTCCTCTGTGATTCAGTTTCCCCATCTGTATAGTGAGGTTACTAATGGTGCCTTCATCATAAGGTTATTGTGATGATTGAAAAGTTAATTTATATAAACTGCTTAGAATGCCTGACACATAGAAAAATATTAAATAAATAATAGCTTTTCTGGCATCAAAAAAAACTAAGGCAGTTAAGTATCTTCACTGATTACACAGAACATCCCAACAACAATAAGTTGGACAAAGTAAAAAAACAATTTATGAGAATTATGGAACAACTTGAAAGTAGACAATGGAATCTGTGTAACATTGAGTTTCACACACACACACACACACACACACACACACACAGTCTCCTTTATTAATCCTAAATACCCACTTTTTCCAGTTAAGTGTCCAAAGGGACACTTAATATTGTAGACTGAAAGCACATTACAAATTTTGGAAAACTAAGCATACTACTAGTTTACATATTACTACATAATATGCATTACTAATAATATTCAGTTTACTCTAAGTACTTGTTCTTTGGTTAAATATCAAATATAATCTATAAAAATAAAAATCTAAATATTGAAGAGAAGCAGAATTTGCTGCACCAAAACATTTCTCTTTGGGAAATATATTTTAAGCTGATTATAAACAAAGACTCAAGAAAAATCTTTCACCTTCCCTCTAACTGCCTAAAATAATTTAGATAGAGGACCTACTCCAGGAAGGGAGCTATCATTATAACAATAATTTAACTTGAATTAGTATGTGATAGACAGGGAAGAACCTAGCAAGGCCATTTTGGTCAAAGTCCTTTCTGTGTCCTATTGTTAAAGATGGCCGAGTAAATATTTATCAAACATTTGCTTTTTCATCTATATATGAATTGCCTTTCTCCCCTTTGAAGTTTTAAACCAATACTCACCCCTTTCTCCTTAGCTCAAGATGGCATATAAGTTGCAATTGTCCAATTTGTCCTTCAGGCTCCATATTCTTATGGAATCTGCATATATACAAATATAATTACATTTGTTTTTTTCTCCTGTTAATCTGTCTCCTGTCAATTTGATTATTAGACCAGCTGTAAGAATTAAGATGGATAAGAGGGAAATTTTTCCACTTCCTCACAATATACTGTACATTTGAACTTGAGAAGACTTGAACTTATGTATAAGACGTTTTTGTTTCCAATTGAGTAGATTTGATTTTGTAACAGTAGCGTATAAAGCACTTCCAAGAGACAAAGATGACCAAATTTAGGCTAATTCTTCAGTTTATTATCTTGGAATGTCATACTTGTGCCAATATTTCTTACAGGTCTCCTGATGCTGAAAAGTAAGAAATAGCAGTGTACTTTTTTTCAGTGTGGAGGACATAAAAAGATTAAGATGCAGGACAAACAAAACATCTTTGCAGACCAAATAAGCCATCTGGTCACCAGTTGGTGAGTCCACACTAACACTCATCATATTTTCCTGCCTCTGCAGGTTTGCTCATAACCTTCCCTTAGCTGAGAATGCACTTTGCACTCAGATTGCCATGTGTGATTCTTGTAGCTAAGCATCTACCATTTGCATGAGCTGTTTCTCCTGTTCAAAGATGGAAATAATACCTACTTCCTTAGTCTTTGTCAAACACTTCCTCAGTACTTGTCTAAATCTCATATCATATATCTTGAAAATAATTGTCTTATATCTGTGCCTGATTCTAAAACTATAAAAGCATGAATGATTTCTTTTGAAATTTGATATATATATATATATATATTAAATCAGCACAATATCTTTTACATAATAGTGTTCAAATATGCAATGAATATATTCTAGCATTAGTTTCTTTGAAATAAACTAATGTAGAGTGGTGGATATCAAATGGAAACAATGATTTCTAACATTTTAAGTAATAACTGCATAATATGAAAGATTTATATTTTAACTTCATTTGAATTCATGGGGATAAGTGTAAGGCAATGGGAAGTATGTGAGCATACAGAATGGATATTTAGGCTTAAACCATTTTAACAAACTGATGGTAACATTTCTAATGATAATCCTTTAAATTAATGTAATGAAATATGTTTAATGCCCAGAAGGATCAAAAACCAATATTTTTCCAAAGTTAATATTGAAATAATAGAATTATCTTATAGATTTAATACAAATGATACAGCTTTATCACACTGGATGATTTGTATTTGAATAGCAGTCTTAATGGCTCATTACCTTCCTGTGAATTATATGATATTGACCTTCAGTTAGAAAATGACATTGATTCATTTCTTGAGCTCTGAGTTATGGAAAAACCTTTATTGATCACACATCCTCCCTCTGTCCTTCCCCATTGTGCTTTATTTCAAACCTAACAGAAAGAACAAAGAAATCGAGATGGGAAAAAATAGGTACTAAAATCCCCTGTAAAAAGGTGAGATAGAGCATGATTTTCAAGAGTACTTTGATAATTGCAAATTTATGAAATAAGACTAACAGCAACATAATAAATTTAGTACTCTACATGTGAAGTTCATTTATGGATGCAAATACCTTCATGAACTCATAGGCAATATAAACTTGCCAAGCTCTAAATATTAATGTAGCAAGCTCTTAAAAATATCCATTTCAGGCCAATCCTTATACTAGACAATGACAAAAACCTATTGTTTATAACAATAATATTTATTTTACATAGTGTTACTTAGTTTACAAATTATTTTTTATGTATTATCTCATTGGGTAAATACAACTCTGCTAAGAAGAAAGGGTAAAACACGATATCCATTTTAGAATGGGAAACCAATGATTAGAAAAATTAGATGACTTGCTAAATTTTAACTGTTAGCATGTAATGGAAGAAGGCCATATCTCTGGGGTTTTTTTCCACTTTATTCTTTAGCTTATCACAGATTTAGAGTACCATCCTGGAGCATATTAATATATTTTTGTATCAAAAGTGTGGGGATATCTAGTCTTTTTTTTTTTTCATTTTAGATAGAATTTTGCTAAAATTACCAAGGAAGAATTAAAGTTCTTTTCTACATAATAGGACCTAGATGGAGCATTTGTTAATACTTTCTTGGTATCTATCTACCTCTTCACCAATAGCTCCAGATTTTTATTGACAGAGATATGTTTCTGGAGAAACTGAGTCTTTTCAGCTCCATTTTTGGAGCAAGTGTCCTACAATAAGCTAAACAGCACTTATTTTCCTGTTTCCAGAGATTGGTTCAGTTGAGGCATCTGACCTAAGCTGATCCAGTCATAGTGAAAGCAAGAGATTTGCTGTGAATGGTGATATAACTGAATTAATATGTAGCCCTGGAAGCCTGGGATCACCAGAGGAAAACAATTTAAAACAAAGCCACTATTTTTTAAGGTAAATCAGACATACAAACTGAACCTTTAATATCATTGAGACTTACATGACCTACTTCAGTTACATGAGCCAATAAATTATGTAGACAAGTTCAAGTCTGGTTTTTAGTTATTGGTAACTGAAAACATTCCAATTATTGATGAATTCATCAGATCTGAACTGGAAGTAGTTCCAGTCATTTTTAGTAAGCCATTCTTATGTTTAAAATAAAACCACTCAGAGATATGACCAAAACTCTCCATGCTACTGTCAGTAACTTTTAGTTTATATGGATTAACTAGACAAGACTTTACTTCTCAAATTCTCAATGAAGTAACAGGACTGGCTATCACCTCTGCAGATGGTTTCGGTTCCTCCTAAATAATCTCAATCTCTTGTCTTTTTTAATGTCTTATTTTAAAGACTTAATCTTTGAGTCTACTCTAATCTCTCCTTAATGTAGCCACATAAGTGGGCCCTACAAAAGGATGAAATATAAATCTTGAACTCAGTAAAATATTTTGGGACAAAATATTTTGACAAAATCTGTACATTTTCAAGAATGTAGCCTTCCAATCATGAAACTTTCTTCCCTGATATCATATTATCTGAAATAAAGCTTTCTTGTGTTTATTTCATAAAACAATTTTCACTAATACTTTTGTGTAAAATAATGAATGATTCTTAAATTGCAAGATATTATATATTCCATGAGCATTGTTTCTTATTTTTTTTATTCCTTAAATCTCCCCTCCAATTTTTGCTTAATGCATTGCTTAATAGATTATAAATAAGCATTTTTAAATAAATCACCAAATATTCTTGCTAGTCATCAATTTAATTGTTATAGAATAAGCAAAGCATGATTTTGAGAAAGAATAAATTTGGAAAATATTTTGTGATATTAATTCATGATACGTCAATGAGTGCCTATCATTTTTCCTGAAATATGGAGCTATTAGTATCAATAATAAAGTTTAATGATAGTAACTACTTATTGGGGATAAGTAGAACAGGGCCAGGCACTATTCTAAGTGCTTTACTTCTATTAACAATGCTTTTTAACACTTGCAATTACCCTTTGAGATGTATTATCATTTGGCCCATTTCACAGATAAGGAAACTATCTTAAGTTTCTATACAGAACTATTTGACTCTTTACAAAGTGTTTACTCAACTAGTGAGTACCCATGCCAGGATTCAAACCCTAGCAGTCTAATGAATACCGTAGAATCTGGGAACATACACCATTGGCTTCCTACAGAAGTGCAGAGGGCTCCAAAAAAGGGATATGAAATTCAGGCTTAAATAAGTGCCTGCAAAATTAATTCTATAGTTTACTGTCTGCCTCCTCTCCACATTCTTTCACCACCAATTCCCTAAGTCCAACAACACTTGCCTCCCTTGCTTTCCCACTCAAAAATTCTCTATATTATTTGTATTTTAGCATGTTTCTATTCTATAATCTACCTTTTCATGTCTTCATGTTTCTGTTCTATAATCTACCTTTTCATGTCTTCATTTGTGGGCTTTTTCTTCTTTCTGAATCAGTATAAATGCATGGATCAGCTAATAATCTGATATATTTGAAAGCCCTGCTGATCTGATACTTTTATCCTCCTGCTTTGTGAGTCTTGCTCCTTAACAAGGAGTTTTATAAAAGTAACACCACCAGTCACCTGAAGGCCTCCACTTTTCAAAGTACAGGACTTGGGTTATTTCCAATGTTCAGAGTTCTTGGTTTATGGGGTTTTAAATTTGCCATATGAGTATTAACTATCTAGAAAAATCCCAGAATGTGGTAATATAAGATAGCTCTTTTCCCCTTTTCCAGAGCTAATCAGAATCTTTAGACTAAGAAAAGTGGAGATGGACAGAGAACCAATGACTATCAAGTATTTATTATTTGAAAAGAATTAGGTATTTTTCTCTTTGAAGGGCAAAATAGTCTGATCATCTTGGAATAATATGAAACATCAGCAGGAGGAGCAGTTCTTCACAGGACTGCTCAGAGTTACTCTAATATTTTTTAATTGGGGCCTTAGAATGGAGGGAGTTTGCAACCAAAGAATATCTCAAGTCCAGGCTTAATTGGCAAACACTCTCCAGCTATAAATCAAAAAGTTGAGTACCAACGCCTTCCCCAAAGGACTAGTGCTACAATGCATTTGTTAACAGCGGCAGTTTGGAAGTGAATAGAAATCTTTAAGTTTATATTCTACCTTTTAAAATTCAATATAATCATGCTTTGCTACAATTTACAACAAATAAATTTTTACCAAATTATTTTAGGAATGTTCTTGTTGACTATAATTGTATAGCTGTGTTGCAATGTTATTCAGCTACTTGACCTCAAATTCTGGAAGACTAAACAAGAAAACAAATGACCTGAGAGCAGAATTAGCTTATTTGGCTGATGATCACGGCCTATATTTTCATGGCTGTTGGAATTCCCCTGTCAATATGTTTACCTGATAGCTGTGCATGTAACCTCTAGAAGGTATATAATCATAAGTGTGTCTTTAAAAGGATGGACTCTGTCCTTAATATGACTATCAACTTTTAAAATGATTGGTGTTTAGTTGATGCCTCAATGCTTTATCTCAGAAGTTCTGAAAATGTAAAATGATTAGCTTTTTAATACTAGACTATAGTCTCACAGCTATTGTCATGTGGAATGATAATCAGAGTTAGTAAAAAAAAAGATCTATTATTGTGCTAACTAAAATGTAGACATGGAGCCAACTGGCATGCTAACAAGCGAAAAAAAAATGATCAAAGTAAACTTTTGGTTTAAAAACATCAGATGAGAAATTCTATTTGAATTTCTCAAAATTTTCCTTGAATTTATAATTGCTATCATTAACACAATTTGGGGCAGGGGGGAGTCAAGGAAACTTTCCTTCCTACATAATTTCACCCACATTTCTTTGATTATATGCTCTGAGATAATAACCATAGTTGCCTGTAGAGGCTTAGAGATTTTATAAACATCAATCAATGTCACAGTTAGAAGTAGATGAATCAAAGGGCACAGCAATAAATCCTGAAGTGACTTCCTTATGACACTAGTCAGTTACTTCATTAAGCAACATTTAGATTAAAAGTAAAATGCACTTCATCTTTATCAGGGCAGACAGGGTTATATTAACTATCTGAGGTTAAAGAAGATAAGATAGTGTTTCTCCAATATCTCATTTGAAAGGAGATTTAGTTATGACCTTAATTCTGCTTTTCACCTTCAGGCCAAACCAATACAGCTCTTGGGCTCTAGAAATTTTGATGAACTCAGATTGGCAACACAGAAAGAGTGAGGAGTCCTCATGCCTGTAGGTTGGAAGCAGGTGGAGCAATTTGCTCCATAATCTGCTTGCTACTCTCACATGTCCCAGTGTAGGGGTGAGGTGAAAGATAAGAATTTCTGGGTTCTTTCCCGTTTTTTCCCTTTCTCCCTGGCAGTAGTTAAAATATGCAATGTCCCCTGATAAAAGTAACAAATGCTTCTTATATGTCCTATCCCCAAACAAGGTAAAATTGCATGACACACCTTGAGTCATCCAAAAGCAGTCAACTCAGAATGAGCTCTGTAAAGTATACAGTATATTTATATTACATGAGCACTGATTTTTTTTTTACTCCGGATAAGTCAGCATCTTTTAATAAGTTAATTCAAGATCTCACAATTACCTGGGATAGTGTTAAATTAGACACTTTTATGTGATGCAATTTATTCCCAAATGGATCCATGTTTCCCTAAATTCCATCCTACTTAAACTTCCAAGAAATAAAGTTTACATATCAGGAAGAAAAAAAAATGAAACCAAATAAAATGATTTAAAAATAATTGTTAGAATCTTTGTGAACAATTCAAAATAATTAAAACAAATTCTGTCACCAAACAGATTTCAAAGGGAGTCTTTGGATTTAGTCTCCAGAGAGAATATTTCATTTAGAAAGCCTCCAGTTCTCAATGAAAACCGCTATATTGATGCCTAGGTGATTTCATTTAAATTGATAATTCTTAGAAGATCTCTCTGAATTTTTTATCTAGTTCTGGGATTCCTATCATTTTATCTACTATAATACGCATAATCTCCTTAAGCCGAAAAAAACAATTAGGCAACTCTTGCCGTTATAATTTTTTTAATTGTCCCCTGAAAGGCAAATTCATTCATCTCAAACTATTTATCATAGAAGTTTTTAAGATATTCTCAAATACAGTCAATTTATTTTCAAGAAAATGTCCTTATTCCCCCAGCTTATACTTTTTTTATGTTGAATGTCAACTTAATATTATATTAAGCTTCTTTCTCAACAGATTATGAGTTGTGTTCAATTTAATATCTTTCATGAAAAGCAAGCATATTTGGGAGACAATTATGCTGTGTTTAACCTCTCTCATTTCGAGAAAATGGATAATAGAATAAGCTTTTCACTGTGTTCATTGATCTTGCCTTGATTCCATAAATAGAACTTACTGTGTTTTAGTATGTACAGTCTCCATATATATCATATAGCTCCCATGCTATTAATGCATCAAAAAAGCCCGTCCATGTTATTACTCTAAGAATCAGACCCAGGAGAAGTTTCTGACAGATAAAATTCCCTTATTATTTGGCACAGTCCACGAATTAGCTTGCCCTTTTTTTAAAATTTCTGAATAATTTACAAAAGTATTTTAGATGAATACCCTATATCAAGTAGACAAAGTAAGTGATCTATTGTATATTGCTAGTTTTCATTATTAAAAAAAAAAAAGACGGTATAAAAAAAAGAAACTGTTGGCTAATTATTGCCAGAAAAAAAAAAACAATTTAGTACCAATAAAATTAAAATTTAATCATGATTTTGACAAAATTTATTAAAGTTTAAATTAATACTAAATTCCTCTTTCAACTGATTAACTAATTCTACCATTTGGAGATATTTTCCTGTAATTCATCCTGAAAGATCCGCTGAGGTACACCCTACCAAAATAAAGGGGGGGATATTAGATTATTTATGGATTTTAATGAAGAACAAGGCAATCAAATAGTAATAGCATATCTTAAAAAGAAAAGGCATGCCACGATCAGCTCTTCCATGTTTTGTGTTGCAATACATTGAAAGTTGCCTAAGGAACTTGACGGTGAAAATGCTCTCTTTTGAAAGTAAAAATAGCCCTTCCTACAAGTTCTGCTACACTCAATTTTCTTTGGAAATAAGATATCCCTTTACTATTTGGTTCTAATTCTTTATACTTACTTTTACCTACTTTGTGTTATCAACATAACCTATTATTTTTGAGGAAATGTATTTTGCTTGTTTTAAATATTAATAATCCTTTAGTCCTTGTGCTGTTTGATCGGCACTTTTTATGTTTTATTTTATATTATCTTTATGTATGTAAGCATTCATGTACTTATTTACTCATCTTGGCTAATATTATTTATTGAAAGACAATAAATTGCCCAGTACTTAAAAAGCTTTCCCAAACCTGTTTGTGAATTGTGACACCCATTCTCTTACCCTTTCAATGGCACACCAGGCCAGACACCTTCTGTATCCCAAAGGGTTTCCTATAATCTTGTGTTCCTCAGAAACAGGTGCTTTTCCCTCCATTCTGGGGCAGCTCCTGGTTTGGGCTGAGGAAAAATCTAACAGATTTGCAAGTTTGCCATCTTGTCCGCTCCTTATCATTTATATAATTTAGTATCGTGAATCTCTTTAAGTCCATTTTTTAATTAGTCATGGTCTGATGGTGTTATCTTACAAGTGACAAAAATTACATTTAATCTTTTCCCCATCCCTTTATATTATACCACTTTTGGATCCCAGTGAGTAATGTCAGCCACCATTGCCATTCTCCTATCATCCATTCATGCCTGAATGAGATAACATCTCTGAATCTTCACCACTTAAGTTTATTGTTTACTAAAAACAACAATATTCCTCTTTATGTATCTGTTCTGTCCCTTTTGCTCGGAGTAAAATTCTTAGTTAGCTTCAAGTCATCTCTAAGTCATAGGACCATAATGATAAAATAAAATTATGACCAAAGTAAAATAAATTCATCTCCTGATTAATATGAAATGGGAGGAAAAAAGACTTAGCATATACAAATCACAACAATAATTAAAATCCACCTTATTCAGATGTTTCTCCAGGCACTGTCATATAATAAAAATGCCGTAATTTTAGTAATATTTTGAAATTTTAAAATTATTTATATTGAATAATTAATATGATTTGTTTTTATTTTGGTTGAATTATGTTCTCAAAACTTGCCTATTGAATTCATATTTATAAACAACAGCTCTTCAGACTATGTTAATTCTTAATGAGCTAGCTCATTAGGTGAAATTAAATAGTTTCTCATTTGCTTATAACTTACTGTAAAATATCCACAGATTATTGATATAACTTTTGAAAAAACATGTGTGCTCAGATTGCTCTCCAACATCTTTTTAAAAATTAATTATACATATAGTAATTATCTTAAATTTAACCTAAAATTATCTACTACACTTGTTTTGAAATATGTGAAAATTTATTTCCAAAGACATTTGGAGTACATTATTCCTAACAAAGACAAGCACTAAAAAAGTTATATTTCTAATAAAGACAAGCACTAAAAAAATTAAAACTTTTTATGCATTATTTCTTATCAGTATATCCCAAATTTCTGTATCTGTGTTCCTTTTTACCTACTGCAGTTTTCCTGGTGGTAATTTATAAATGCTGTACACAGAGGAATTTTAATATTTAGTCAGTCATCTCTTAACTCAGCAAACATAAATTGAACTCCATCTATGCTAGGTAACACGCTAATCACAAAGAATACTGAGACAGTTGGGAAGGTAAAAACATATTAAAACACATATAAAGTAAGTATTATGAAAGTATTAATTATATTATAAATCTTTTATACTTAATATAGCACATTGTTAGATTATATTATTATAAAGTCTTATAAATACTTCAGATATGCAATATAATATGAAGAATGTTATAACAAATATCTTTGTAACCACTGCTCTGCTTTAACATAATTTAACATTTTCATATATCTGCTTTATATTTTTTTAAAAATAAAGCATTGCAGATAAAATTGAAACTCTGTATAACTATCTTTTATTCTTTCTCTTTCTTCTTTCCCCAATAGTAACCACTAAGTTTGTTTATTTCCATCTTTGCCAACTGTTATATTTTCAGGCTTTATATTTTTTTGCCAAAGAAATCAGAATGGAGTAGTGACTTATTTTGATTAGTAGAGAAATTAGTCCCTTTTCATAGGTTTATCAGCTTTTTGGTTTTCCACTTGTGTATCTGTTTCCTGTTAATATTTATGGACTAATTTCTATCCGGTTGTTAGGTTTTCTCTTCACATTTTAAATACTAAAGCTAGAATGCCCATTGATATCAGCTGAAGCACCACAGAAGAGTAATTTATAACATGGGCTTTTAAAGACCTTAAAGTGGTCATGGGAACTAAATCAAATAAGGTTTATAAAGCATTTATAAAGCCTGGCACATGATATGCACGCAATTATACTTACCACTTTCTCCTCCTCCTCCTCCTTCTTCTCCTTCATTATCTAATCCTTATTCTTATTATTATAAAATGCGTGTGTCTGTTTCTAGACTCCATATTTAATCACCACTTTACTTTTTGGTTATTAGATAACCAAAGGTCATATAATTTTCATTCCTTTAATTTTATATTTTCTGTATAATTTTGTTTTACATGTATGCTTTGTAAGAAGCATATTACAAGACTTCACTTACTTTTTCCAAATCTACTTATTTATAACTTTATAGGTAAGAGAAATATAATTATACACATGTGTTAATATAAATAGGCTTAATTCTCATATTATTTTATGATTTGTTTGATTGTTTATTATTCTCTTCCTTTGATTATTGTTTTGCTATTCTTGTCTGCTATTGAACTTTTAAAAGTTGTTTATATTTTCCTTTTCTCCCTGTAGAGTTTGGAACTTTTCTTTCATTGGTCACTTTTATATTTGACATACATTCTTAAATATAAATTATTTTATCAAGGTCTGAAGTCAATCATTTTTATTCTCTTCCTGAACACTACAAGTTTATGCTTTAATTACTCATCAGGTAGCCCTTCGATTTTCATATTTTTGTCTGTAATTTTATTTCTACTTTGATTAACATATAAAAATTTAATTCTATTTTTCTGTCAAAATAATCACATTGTGTTTTGTTTTCTTTCTCATTCCCACTCTCCATTTCTTTTTGTATAATGAGTTGTTTCCTTACTATCTCTGATAATATCAGTGGCCCTTTAGGGTCATAACCAAATCTAATGATTATATTTTATGGGTTCCTGCCCCATGGTAATACGAGAGATATTGTAGATTTAATCTTCAAGATTTCACTTAGCTTAATGGACTCAAGGCTATATCCTCTTCCACTCTCACTCCAGTCCTCCTTTCTAGTCAGAAGGTTCCCAGGCAAAAGCGACTAGCATGCTATTGCAGCCTTATTTTACAAGTGAAACACCCCTTGCACTTCACACTTAAGCTGAGAGCAGTGTGCCTAGCTCAGACCAACACCAATCCTCAGATCTTGTTAAAAATTATAATCCCCATTGTCTCAAAAGAGCCAAACCATGGATACTGCTGGGGGCTTCCAAATCCAGAGCCTTCAGATCTGTGGCTTCAGCCTCACTAACTCCTTTGCATTTCTGGTTTACAGAAATAGCTACCTTATTTTTGAGTCTGGTATGTCTTTTGGATGTGTTTATGTTTTACTTATCTGTCTTTCATTTGGGGTCTGCAACAGAGAATAAGCATTGAATTAAGAGCATCCTGCGCCATTGTTAACACAAGTATTGAACTGGTTCTTCTAAATCTAGATGTGCTTAAATTCCAAATTTTATATGGAGGGAAAGAACCATGTCTTATGATGCTTATTTTACAGAGCCATTCAGCATAAAACTATGGGTTAAGTAGGGCGGACAATAAGGATGATCCAAGATAAATAACCAACAATTATTGATTAATATGAATGTTTTCAAGGTTATGTTTTTCTGTGAGAGAGCAGGCTTTTTCATATTATCTGAAATATATTCATGAAATTTTATGATGGCTGTAAATTCATCTTTTTTCTATATCATTTTCTTAATTACACAGTTTAGAAAATACAATACTTGCCTCGTACGTAGTTGTATGCTCACCAGTTTAAGTATATTCAACTTCCTTTAATATATAGACTTACTCCCATAATTTTTTTTGAAGTAATAGGTCTGATACTTGTTAATAATGGGCTGTTTTCTACTACTTTTTAAAAATAATTTTATATAATTTCTATGCTGTAGTTTTATTAACCATGTCTTTTTCCCCACTATCACATCGCATACTTGACAGCAATTATCTTGATTAATTTAATTATAGATTAGGCGCTACTACTGAATTCAGAAGTTATTAAAATAATACTTTACATGTTTCATTCTTTATCCAGAACATTTTCACATGCATTAGCTCACTGAATCTCAAAACAGCAATATAAGAGAAGTAAAGTCTAAGCATACCTTTCCCTGTAGTCTATAATTCAAGTACAGTGTCCTCAGATAATTATATGTCTACCCACCCATAGCAATGATGGAAAATAACATCCAGATAATTTGGTCCAAAATTGTTTCCTTCAGAAGTTGCAAAAAGATTGAATCAGAAGATAAATGACAAAAGCTAGTAAGATGTGACTACAAACTGCAATAAAGATCATGAAATACTTAACTAAAAAAAAATATAAATATTAGGAAAATAGAAGGATAATTATATTATTTGTGAAGGAAGGGTATATTTATGTAATGCTCTAGTGAGAACATGGCAATTGGTTTCATGTAAGAAAATACATGGGTTTCCCAAATGTTTTTGGGTGAGAAGTTATACTGACAAAAATGGATTGACACATATTTATTCACCTGAGTTAATTTAGCAGCAGTAAGGACCTTGGAAAAATATATATATACATATATGATCATGTACACACAGATCATATATTACAATATTAGATTTGGGGTAAAGTAACAATGGATATACTTTTGAAATCTAGGATGAATGTATAGTTGTATTAATATGTGTATTCTTCGTCATACTGAAAAAAAATATTTATCATATAGATCTCAAACATATTTTTTCAGAGTAGGTGATACTTGAAAAAACAAAATGGGATGCCAAACCAACTAGCCCCTACCCAAGTTAAACAATTATATAGAATGGCAGGGGGCAAGATACACTGAAAATTTATCATGCAATAAAGAGATTTTCAGTGTGTCTTTCATATTATTAATTAGTTTATACAGCTTTCTATAATGCATATTTTAAAAATAATTAGCTTTCTATATATTTTGAGGTAATGTAAAATGAGTTAAATGACTTAACTACATGTGAATAGTATCTAAGCAAAATTATTCAAGATTGACCATATTTTCGCAGCTTCTCTTTTCTATTTCCATTATAGACTAATACTTGATCTTGAAGGTCATATATTTATCTCTCAGTCTTTATTGTTTTCCATTGCCATTATTATGAAAATTAAATTAAAAAGTGTCACATAATAATATGTATTAAATACAATAGTCCTGGGGACACAATATTGAATACATCCTCTACTATTAGTATCAAAATGAATATTAAAATAACAATGCTACTTTGATAGGTAGATGGAGAAAATTTCTAATAAACTTACCATAAAATGATAGATAATTATACTGATTTCATAAGATTTCTGTGGAGGATAGCTAATAAACTATCAAAAACTCTATTTAAATATAAAGTTCTTCAAGACTATATTATAATCAGGGTTATTGTCAAAAACTATCAAACATGAATATGATTTCTTGACAGAATGAAATCTAGTGGTGAGAAAAATAGATAATCTCTACATTATTTGTTTTTTTCAAATAATGACCTTGCTTACTTGATAATAAATGCTGAACCACATTCTGTTTAAGAGGTTGGGCCTAAACAGGATTACTGTCAGTCTGAATCAACAAAAACAACTGCAGTAATTATTCTTATTTCACTATCAGCATTACAGTTGAAACAATTTGAAGAATTAACCATTAAAAACCAGATATTTAGATCAGAGAGTTCTATGACTAAAAATGTTCCATTGACCTTAAAAAAAATGTAATTAGCATGTCTCATTCCAACCTCAAGACCTTGTAAACATCCTCTTCTGTCCATTAAACTCTGAGAGTAAGAAAGAGAAGATCATTAATAAATTTGGAATCATGAATATGTACGTATAAATAACCAATGTAAGTGCAGGAAAATTCTGAATGTATGTACAGGTAAGATTTAGATGACAAATGTGGAGAAAGCCCTAAAGCAATACTGAAAATTTTAGACCTTCGAAAATTCAAAGGACAGCCTTTGAAAAGATGCTTCCCATAGAGCTTTTAGAGGATATAAATCAGACATTAAATTTAGTTATATTGGTACTCATTAAACTATAGGTATCAGACACAATTGTCTTAATCAAAGATACAGGTAGAAAACTCACACAATCTGTTAAATAATGGACATCATAATGCCTTGAATTTCTGACATTTTTATTTTCTCCAAAAATTGTATTTTAGATAAACATGAGCCTGAAACTAAAATATTTTTGTTTAAATTCTTTTTAACATCTGCATCTTGTGAAATTTAATAGCCTTTCCTTTCTACTGCCTTTAAAAGTTTGGGACAACCACTGTGTCCCTTTGTCAACCACACCCAGGTATACTATCGATAAAATAAAAATATCCAGTCATAGCTCTAGAATTTTGCCTAGCTTGCTGTCTTACTGAGATCTACCACCAGTGACACCTTGTTTTATTTCATTTTGTTTTTCACATTACTCATTTAAATATGATTTTAGTTTGGGGACCTTACTTTATTTTGGAAACCGGCGCTAAAACCAAAACTAGAGTAATATATCTCACTACATTCACTATATTAACTCAAAAGTGAGCCTCTCCACTATTAACCACTTCCAAAAACTAGATTCTATTCTTATTACTTAAAACAGTGACTATTACCTACACTTCAGAGTAAGATTACTGTTAATTTTTTTTCTGAGTTAGAGAGTAGCTCAAAGAAATATATACATACACAGAGAGTAGCTCAAAGAAATATATACATACACAGTGTGTGTGTGCTTGCGTGTGTGTGTGTGTGTGTGTGTGTGTGTGTGTGTGTGTGTGTTTGAGAGTTTATAGATGAGACTGCTTCAAGGCTCAAGCCATTTCTATCACCAAATAACCCAGCACTTCTGTATGGCATGTAGTTGAAAGGTGATGACTTAGTCGTCTTTTGATAGTTCCCAAATTTGGGGATGTGTGCTAGAACAAAATTTCCTTTCTTCTAAGGTCAAAATGCATCTCTTAATTCTGGAAATTAATGACATTGAAAGTGTTAGAAATGCTTTGGCAGGTACTCTGGCAACATGGACCATGTGACAGCAACTGTCATAACAGCAGAAGCAAAGAAGCAACAATATAAGCAATAGGAAGATGCAGAGGCACCTCAGAGGTGACTCGGGGTCTAAAGTGAAAAAATGCAGCAGAGACCAGAGTCTTTAAGGGGAGCCATGATGTAGTCCATTGACCAAAATGCTCTCTCTCCGCTAGCGGGTAACAAAGCTTTTAGGCTACCAAAATCCTTTGCTGAGAAAGTGAGAAGTAAAAGAACTGGGTGAACAGCAATGCTGAGAAAGGGAGTAATTCTGTCATGACAGACCATTAGAATCTTATTCAAAATAAAGTTTCAGCCTCCATCTTCAGAGAATCTGCTTCATTAGAGCTTAAGAAACTAAAAGCAAACCATATAGGGACTTTTAGTTCAAGGTTATTTGGATTTATTCTGAGAGCAAGGGGAAGCTATTTTAAGTACTCAAAGCAACATTATTTCATCAATGTTTTAAAAATGATATTCTTGCTATTTTGTGAAGAAGAATTTGTGATAGAAGTGGTGACCAACATAAAGGTTTTTTGCCAGAGTCTAGTAGAGAGGTGATTATGGCTGGGACTGAGGTAGTATTGGCAAGGTGAAAATTCAGTGATGGATTTCAAATAAATTTGGATACAAAAGGCAATATTTCCTGATAGATTGAAATGTGGGGATTAGGAAAGGAAGCAATGAAGGATAACTCCTAAATTTCAAAGAATTTAACATACATTTAAATATAGTAAATGACTCAAATGCTCATTGTCCCTATTAAAGTTATAAGTGAAGTGGTCAAGTTCCCATGTCAGGGCTTTACAGGTCATCTTGGCCCCAAGAACAATGGGGACTTACTTATGTAGTATAATTTTGAGAATACCACGTGATTACCTACCTGCAATGACTATCATGGTCCTATAAAAAATGTTCATCACAAAGAAAATAATATTTATTCACCTCAAATTTACTGAACATAAAATATATATTTAGGAAAATATATATTATTTTTAGAAGATATAAGCAATATGTATTACTTTAGAGTAAGGAAAAGTCCTCACGTCTATAGTCTTTTCCTTTACTGCGGCATTTCCCAAAACATTTTCAGCAAGACGTTAATGGGTTACATAAACAAGATTCATTGTCAAATAAGTTTGGGAAAGTAAGTTTATTGTGAGATTTTTAGTGTTTTTCTAGGTTAATGAGCATGGGGATCTTGAAGAGGTATGTAACATTTTCCAGTCAAAAATTATTGCTTTTGAGATGCACATCTTTCTCTGATGCCAGAAAGGTAAAGCACTTTTGAGAGATTAAAAAAGGTCAAAGAGAGATGGGCAATGTTACTTTCTGCTGAGGTAAAGTTTAGTCTCTGTCAATTTCTTTGGTTCCTGTCTTCTTAAGGCCAGTCTTGCCTCCAGCAGCTTAAAACATCACATTATACTTCTCTTTGGTCCCCATTCTCACTTTCTTTGGGTTCTCTCTCCGACATAAATAGTGAGATGAGACAGCCTGGGCTGTGGTCCTTCCTTGGAGGTACTCTGGACCTAGCACAAGAGGTTCTTGGTACTGCAGAAAATCATCTGGCTTCTTGTTCTAGTCCTCATGCTTGTTTGCTTATTTTCTGTCAACTAGATTGGCTGTTTCATCAGAGGACAGGATTAATGGATATAAGGCCAAAATGGTCATTTATCTACTTGAACTTAGGTCTATATTTAGCAAGGCCAGGGAGTCCTTCATTTGATCCTGTCTAGCTAATATAGGACTTTCAAAGATATTTTGGGTCTCAGCCTAATAAAAATGTTTATTAACTAGGCCTCCAAATCTGTCCATACATTTTCCTCTTGTGTCTCATAGGGTAATAAGAAATACATGAAGGATATGTTATTAATGGTCCAGATCATCTATCTCCCTTATCTCAACCAATTTTCGTAGATTCTTAGAAAGTAATTCTTGATGAACTAGTCTCCTATTATCTCTGTTTCGTATTATCAGCATCATCTTCATAGTCACCAAATTTCAAAATTTTAGACATTTCCTTTCCTATACCTTACCCTCTAATTCAATGTCATTTCTTTTAAAAAGTTTCCCTATTTTCTTAGTTTGGGTATGTTGCCCTTTCTGTGAATAATCTGTTCTGTTTGATAATGGTCTACGATCTTCACTGGAAACTGAACTCATTGAAGGACTTATTCATCTTGCTTTCCCCAGAAATCTATATAAAGGCAAATTCCAGTTTTAAATTATGATTTTTTTTTGGCAAATGTAGTACTTTCTTTCACTATTCTCAGAAAATATGTTTAATATTAAAGAATATGATTAGATCTTTACAATCCAATTTTTCCCCAATTTGCAAATTGCTGGTCTGAAAATGGAAATTTAACACCTCATCTGGCTATTGAGCTCTTTCTGTTAAGAGCTTAAGTGTTCTCCCTTATTTGTTAGACAAAGATAGAGTAATGTGTACAACTAATACTGGCAAATTATTATTCCAGCTCATCAGGTTCTTATTTTGAACAATTATTTAATGGAAGATTTGCAGTTATTTAAACTAGATGAGTAATTGGAATAAAATGCCCAGCTTACTAGTTAAAAGGAGCAACTATTTGAACACAGTTAGAGTATTAACTCTAATACATTTGTGGAGATTGTAGAGATGCTCATTAAACTTCACAGATAATAGTATTCATCTCTTTTTTCTCAGAGAATATTTGTTTATAACAAATGCTTAGTTTCCAAAGCCATTCATATTTAGAAATGAGATAATAAAATGATCAAGAGATATTACAAATAAAAAAAAAAACGTAAGCAGTCTAATGAGTAGAAAGACCCTATTGCATAATTAACCCCAATTATGCCTAGTAGTGCTCAACATGTAGATTCACTCTCTCTTAAAATACACAATATATTTTTGGTACAGCTTGAAAAAAAAAAAAACATTACCCTCTTCTTTGGATAACCAAATATTATAAAGTGTTTCAATGTCCAGAGACCCACTAGACTTCTATCTCTCACAGATATAGAATCCTAACTTATCTTCACATCCAAATCAAGACCCCACTGGTTGATTTAAAAAATGAATTTTTATATCACAGAAAGGAGAATGAATAGGAATCTTGAAAGACAGAATAATAATGGTCAAGAGAAGAGAAAACTCCCATCTGGCATAGGATATCAGTTCTTTAAAAATGGAAATGTAATTATCAATTGATCTAAAACAAACAAATAAACTCTGACTCTAGTTAACCTAAACAGAACAGTGAGAACGGCATAGGAAAATTAAGACAATCAACAGTATGCTATAGCAGGAGCCAAGATGCAGATTGCATAGGACTTAGCTATTTTCCAGATGAATGTCCACTGCTGCCACCACTGGCACTGAAAACATCTGAACTTTGCCAACAAACAGCTAGACACTCACCGTCTTGCCACCAAACTCTAAGTCTGCCACTGCCATTTTTGACTGGCTCTACTCCAAATGATCCTGATGAAAATATATTCATCATAGATTTCTACATTTCAAAGATTATGTTACACCTGTTGAAAGTTAAATATGATTTTAATATACTGAGTAAATTACAAATCATTTCTTTAGACCAATGTGAATTTTTAAGTAATTATTATGGTGACAAATATCATTCAGTGTGTGTGGGAGGACTATATTTGTTTTTGTAGATTTGTAGTTTCTTTTAAGATTTTTTTCCCACTCTCATATTCCATAGCTAGCTAAAGATGAGAACTTAAAGATGATTCAGGGGGGAAAAAACAATATTTTATTGGAGTTTATGTGTCAGTAGTGAATACAGTCAAGATAATTTAGTAAAGAAGACAGTCAATAATCATATAAGTGAAAACTTAAAGCCCAACAAGGGTCAACAGCACTGGGGGAGAGATAGTTCTTTAAATATATGAATCATCTTTAAATATATAAATATATATTTTTATATAAATATATAAATCATGTAAAGAGCAGTTGTATTTATATACATACAGGTACAAAAACAATGAATTTAATTTTAGAGAAGTTATTTTGGAATAAGTTATTCATATCAATGAGACATACATTCTGTGTTATTTTTCTCAGTAATGATGGAGAATTTGATTAATATCTCTTTATGTGATCAAGGGTCAATATGTCAGCCAACAGTTGTGGCTGAAAGGTCATCCCAAAACAGCAAAGTGGACTGAACCACATAGATGTGAACTGGCGATCTTGTTCTCTGCATCACAGTTCCCACAGTGTCTGCTGAACTCAACTGTCATATATGCAGGCCATGCTGTGCTGCTGAATGCTTAACAATTAGCTTTCTGAGTGTGGTTCCAAAATGAATGTTGGTTGATATTTTTATTTACATTAACAAATAGAATGTAAGTGAAAAAAACAAAGATATATATTAGAATTTCAGTTGTTTGTCAATGATATGAATGACTATTTAATTAGGCAAGATCTTTTAAATACTGAAAGGATATTTTCTTCATTTTTAAAAGTCTATTCACATTGAAAAATCTACAAAACTTCCGCCTTTTTTAAGTTGAGATTTCATTATTACCATGTTAATCCATTAGATATAAATTATTCAAATTTGTAAGTTCATCAAGATATTTCTACTGATATATACATCTAGTTTATGTGTGTATTAAAATGGTGATTCCATTTTTACCTCATCTTCCATTAAATAAATTTAAAGAAGATAAATAGATACAGCGATATAGAGATAGTGTTTTATACATGTATATACAAATACAAGATATCGTTGAATAACTGAGTGCCTTGACACTTGGTTAAGATTTATTTTATTAAGCAGTAAGAAAATAACATAAAATAAGTCACTAAAGTGTCATTCTGGATCTCTTTTTGGTCACAGTCTCTTTGAGATCTAATGAACACATAGACTTACATACAATATTTTAAGTTAAATATTTGAAGGTTTGATAACCCCAGGATTAAAAAATACACATATACTCAATTTCCATCTGATGCAAATGTTCATTTGTTTTGCTGAAAATACGTGCTAAGTTCCTTTTTCATAGCTCAAATTGATTCACACTTAAAATGAAGGAAAAGCACAATGTAAATAACTAATACAATTTAGAACTTCCTATCTTTTCCCAGTAAATTAAGTCAAAGTATTTAATTAGTCCAATCTGTTTAAATGAAATAAATCTGATATAATTATGTGGCTTCTTTCTTTTTAAAGCATGACTTGGTGCAAGATGTGACTCATTAAAAGTTGTGATATACCTGCCAATAATATCCAGCAGATTACACAACAAACCTAGGTAATTAAGTTAATAGATGAGACACATAAACTCACAAGTTTCATTTTAAGTTTCTAATCAATCAGACTCCAAAGATAAGACAAGTATTTGAAGCCAAATAATGTTTTGAGCATACATATATGCTATTTTTTAAAAGGCAAAAATTGCTTTATTATTTTAGCATGTGTAACACCATTAAATGCTAAAGCACAGAGGAAACATTTCTCTTACCTTATAAAGAAGGCATTCATGTTGAAACAAGAATCACATTAATAGCATTGTCCAAAAACATAAAATCATGCTAAACCCAGGGTGGTAGCATATAAGAATAAACAAATAAGTTTATTATTTCCTGGGCTACAATCTAAAATAGTGACAAAAAGGTAGGAAGCTACTGTTATGTATTTATGTATAGATTTTTAACCATCAATATTTGAACATTTTTCCAGTTTAGGAGGAATCCTTCATCACTTGAATGTTCATAAGAGGCAATGTTCTGAATTCCAACACAGAAAGCCAGGGAGTTAAACAGTGTCTCATTTTACTCCATGCAAATGAAGTTAGCCTCAGTTATATATAATGTATGCTCATATAATTGGTGCTCTTGCTGGGAGAGTTTGTGGAGAGGTAAAGATCTGGGCAGAGCTGAGATATCAATTATAGCGGAGTCAGGGAGAGTCCAGTTATTGGATCATCCTGTGTTTATGCAAGTATCTTGACCAAACTTTTATTGGGTTGTTAATACAGTTGTGGCTTCTACTGTCCTGCCTCTATCAGTACATGCCAATATCCCAAGCCTGATTTTGTTATTGGTTATGAGAGTAACTTCCCATCCATCAACAATTTTATTTTATATTTAATTTAGAAATGTTTTCTGATGCTTAAAACCAAACATTCTTACTGATAACACATATGTAGGTTGAGGAGAGTAAAACTGCATGGCTATCATATGAATGATAATGAAAATATACTGTATCAAAATAAAGTGTAAAATGCATCAAGAATAGAAGATAAATATAAATAAAGGGGGAAAGGCAGGGGAAATAGCCTTATAAAATGTCCTCGAATGTAATGAATGAAGCAAAATTATTAACTTTTTATGATCAATCCAGATTTTCTAAAATAAATACAACATTGTTAGACACTATTGAAGGAAAGAGAGAGACAGAGAGAGAGACAGAGATTTTTGTAGTTGTTAAAGGAAAATAATTCAGGCAAAAATTCTCAAAAATGGACATAAAGAAAAACTGACAGTAGATTTCCTGGGAATAAGTCTTAAAAATTGGATTTAAAAGTAGAAAAAGATGTATATCACTTAGTAAGAAGAGTTTGAATACATAGAAAAAGGACCTAGGACTTGATCTATACTGGAATGGGAACATAGAGATAAACTTTTTGGGTCTAGGAGTGGTTATGATATGTTTAAAATAACCTCTGCTAGAACACTTCTGACAGTAGAGATGAGGGTGTATTGCTGGATAAAGGTTTAGTGGATGAGAAAAATATTGAAAAACTATCTAACAAAGTGACAGTTCCAGAAGTAGTTCTAGAAGAAATGACATCTAGGATAGTACTAAAGATGACATGGAAATGGTGCCTGGGGAGAACTATATGAAGAAGCAGCAGGATATTACAACCAAATATATATGGCAATCAAAAGAGAGGTGCACTGAAAATCACTTCATGTTCTTATTTGAGCTGCCAGAAAAATGACACTTTTTTTTATCCAGTTAGATGTTATACAAGTAGGAAAAAGTAAGGGAAAAATATGAGGGCAATCTATCTTACTCATATGTAGCTGAATTTGACAAAAAATAACCCAATCAACTTTAAAGTAAAAACAAATGCTATAGAAAACTGGACACTAAACATGGATGTGAGGTGGAGAGAATGGCTTCAAGATAGAACACATCCTCTGGCTGGTGCATTGGACATAGTATTTCTTCTCATACAGATATAGGGAGAAAACAGTAATCTCAAAGTTGCAATCAGAAGAATAACACTTATTAAGCTGGCCATTGTAAGAAAAAATGATATTATTACTAAAAACTGCTAGTTCAATCTGAAAGCTGAAGAAAGTAATTACTTCCTTTTATTTTCAGTGCTATAACTCTGTCAACTCCCAGTATTTTGTTTTAAAGCATTAAACTTAATATATAAAATTCCTGACAAAAATTCACTATATCTCCTGATTGAATATTTGTCTTGATAATACTTGGATAATACTCTCGAATCATCCACTGTTCTCGGTGGTCAAAATTTTTAACAAAATAGGGAAAGAATTTCATTCTGTAATACTAAGAGGCCCTCACTCTTAGTTAAAAGGTGAGGGTACCATCTTCAATGTTTAAGATAAATCTTTAAAAGAAAATGCATTTTTGTATGTAATTAAATAGGAAATTTGATATTTAAGTGTATAGAAGACAATATCCAGAAAAATGTCAGGGTAGTGTGAACGGAACTAAAAGAGAGATTTTATATTGATTGTCAGGGAAGTTCTCTTCCAAAATATTGCAATAATCTGTGACCTGAAGAATGTTTAAGATCCAGTCAAGTAAACAGTGTTCAAAAAGAACATTCAAGATAAACAGAACTATAAGTGCAAAAGCTTCAAATTAAAAATAACTGGAGATGAACTAAAAATTTAGGAGGGCTACAGTGTAATTAGTTAAGAGGAAAAAGTAGCTAACGATAAGTAATTAAGGATAAGGCCTTCTAGACTGTGTTAAGGATTTGAATTGTATGCTAACTATAATAAGTTATTAATAGGTATAAAAATGCAGAGTTTTAAATGAAAAGTGATGAGGAGCATAAAAATGGAAGCAGGGAAATCAGGAAACATATTGCTATGGTCCAATAGAGAAAATGGCAGTTTGGATTGAGTAGTGGAATCAAAGTAAGAAAAATGGATGGATTAAAGTAAAAGGATTTACTGAGGAATTTCAAATCAAAGTTCAGGAGAAGGACACATAATGGAGGATAATACCAAGATTTCTAGCCTGAGCAGCTAAGTGGGGTAAAGGTGGCAGTAGTAAATGAACTTAAAAAATTTGGTATTTAATATGGAATATTTGAAATGTTTATAACTCATACGAGTGATAATGTAAGTAAGCAGCTGAGTGTACAAGACTGAACGTTATAAATATATATGAGCAGGCATATGAAAGGCTTCGGAAGATTATCTGAATGGCTAAAAGTGAGCAGTAAAATGTAGAGAGAAGGATGTCTAAGATTGAGCCCCAGTATCATTGGAGAGTGATTAAGAAAGATCAGACAGGTAGGAGAAAAACCTGGAGAATATGCTATCAAACCTCTTTTCATAAACAAATAGAATGTTTCTAGAATAGATTGTTAGGCCACAAGGCAAATGTCAAATAATAAAATTTAGAATATGTTTTTTAGTAAGCTGATATAAAAATATAAATATCAAAACCTCCAAAACATCCGCAAAAGAAAAAAATTGATAGGTTGGGCTTTTATTCAAATTAAAAACTTCTGTTCTGTGAAAGGCACTGTTAAGAGAAGGGAGGGAGAAAAAGCTGTCTTCATGATTAAATATTGCTATATGTTTAGATATACATAATTAAAAATTAAATAAAATATAACTTTCAAAAATGAATACTTAGGTAAGGGTAAGAATGTCTGGTTGCTGATTATTTGAATTATTTGAATTGCATTGACTATATTTTTTGTTCACTGTGTGAGAATAACATGGTGATTAAGTGAAGCTTGTTTTGTTAAGATAATGCAAATTAAAGTGTTTGGTAAACTATGAAATGGTGTGTGAAAGGTAATGTTTAATTATATTTGCATCCCTCTGAAAATATGATTTAAAGAGGTGGGAAACCACAGATTATTAAAATTGCTAAGGATATTTTAAGTCAACATTCAAGAGACCACAACTGAAACAAAGTTAAATTCCTAAAAAAAAAGCAAAAAAACAAAAAAACTTGTAGCTTCTACTTGTAGACTTTAAGGGCAACTCTCTTTCACAAAGTGACTTAGAAAGAATCAACAGAGCCTTTATAAATAAATTCTGCCTTAAACTTTTCATTCTTCTATCTGAATGCTGGAGCACCCACCTCTTTTTAAATCCTTTTTCTTCCCTGTTGATAGTGTATAATCAAATTAGATTAGATTGCCATATCTCCCATTTTCTCACTATGGATGCTTTCATGGAGGCTGTGATTGCGGAAAGTTCACTGTTTGCCCAATAAAGCACTAGAGGCAGCCCCAAGTTTTTTAAAGACAGATATTAAAAAAATCCATAAAATGCAGAAGTAGGACAGAAAGAAAGCTAAAGTAAAATGACACTTAGCACTTAAGAATATTTGAATTTTTGTTTTTAAATAAATCCTACTGATTTTTATTTTATTTTCAATTTTCTTCTCCTCACTTTAACTTTTTCAAAAAAAAATAGTAATAACTTTTATAATAATAACAAAAATGACAGTAATACCTTATATTATTTTATAACTCTGCTTAAAATCCTATATTATCAGAGTGAAGTTTAAACTTTTTAATCTGACTCATGTTTATTATTCTAGATCCATCACTTTCTAGGACCTTGTTGTACTCTACTTGAGCTATTCCAAATTGCTAATAATTCTGAGAATATGGAATGTCATTTCTGACCTCTGGCCCTTTTTGTATGTTCTTTCTCTATCTAGCATTTCTGTTAATTCTTATTCATCCTGCAAATCTTAGCTTAGAAATCTGTCTTTCTTGACCTTTATATTTGGATTAGATGACCTTCTTTTGTGCTAGTTTTCAAACATTGTCAGAGTATATATACAATGTTGTGAAATTGCCTTTGTACTTCCCCGTAATCGTTATCATACACAGGAATTCCGAGTGTAGGAAATCTGTATATTTGTATTGTCTGCAGTATACACCTATTGCCTGGTCTCATGTCTGACACACACATCAGAAGTGATCAGTAAATGCTTACGAATCAATGGATGGATGGATGGATGGATGGATGGATGGATGGATGTATAAAATAAACATGGTATATGATTTTTCAGAAGAATTAATTGACCTACTTAGGCTTCATCATTCAATTACACAAGTGTTCTTGTATATTATGGGAAGGAATAGTGCTGAGCACTAGCAATACAGCCGTGAACATAGTGCTTATATCCTGAGGTTACATCAGGACTTCTGAACTTTGTCAGTACTGACATTTTGGGCTGGGAAAGATCTGTCCTGTGCATTAAAGAATGTTTATAGTATCCCTGGTCTCTACCCACCAGATGCCAATAGCTCCTCAGTTATGCCAACAAAGCATATCTCCAGATTTGGCCAAATATCCTCCAGGGATCAAAATCACTCTTGGTTTGGGTCATACTGTATTGCTGTTAAACTGGTATTTATGACAGGGTTGTGATAAAAGATGTACAAGATGATAAAGACATGTAGAGGAGGGTGCATGAATTACTCTGGGGAACTAAGGAACAGAGCAACTCCTCAAAGTTGTAGACAACAAATATGACTAGGCACATAATCCAGTGGGTATAGGAAGTGGGAAAATAAACTACTACAATATAGTATAGTAACAGCAGCCAAAGAAGCAGAGGATGATACAAACACAGAAGAATCTCTAAGAAAGACTTTATGATTCTACCCTAAAAAGTTAACATGACTAAGGGATATGAGTTACAAGGGGGTGAGGATTCTATTTATTAGCATTAAGTATTTATGGAGCACTTGCTGTGAATTTTGAAGTCCAGGGATGCTATAAAGGACATAAAAATATTCAATGTGGTTTCTACTGTCAAAAATATATAAAATCACCCTTAAAGGGTATAATACCAAACTGTTCAATAATAATAAAGTTCTAATCCTCATGATATAATATATAGAAACCACAGTTCAGAAAAGGAAGTAATGATGTGGGCTGCAGAAGTGGCAGCTTCATGTAAGATATGGGACTTGAGAGAGGTTTTAGGAAAAAAAAGGCAAATGAGCATGATAGGCCTATCCAGGAAACAGGGACATGAAACCACAATGGAAAATTCTCCATGACAATGAGCAATATGGCTGGAGCTGAGAATGTGGCACTGGGACAATAGTGGAGGTGTCAAATCTATAAGGCCAGATTTTGAAAGCAGGGAACCTATTGCAGTATACAGATTAGAACCAGTGCTGTTTCTTGATTAGTGTAGAGGCAGAATTAAAGGTGTACTTGTATATAATTGAATAGAAATATTCAATATTGATTAATGGCAAAAATAAGGAGACCACAAAATAGTTTCAGTAATTCAAGGTGAGGTGGCTAAGACCTGGGCAAGGCTAGTGACAACAGGTCTGAAAAAGTAAGGATGAAATCAAGAATCGTAAGCAATAAAATTCAGTAACGTATGAATTGTTCTTTCTCCTTTGTTTTCTTATTCAAAAATCTGTAAAGCTTGGCTTTGGGAAAAATAATGTGACTATAGAAAATAAAAAAAATTGGAAAAAGAGGTGATGAAAATTTTAAATAATGAACTGAAGTAAAGGATGCTTTGTCTGGACCAGTTATTCTCAAATCTGGCTTTATTTTTGAAACCTGGGGAGATTTAAAAAAAGAAAACTGAGATTCAAGGCCAATTCCAGAGAAACTGATTTATTGGTCAATAAGAGGACCTATATTAGTAGGTATTAACTTTCCCCAGGTGATTCTAATGTGCATTCAGGGCTGAGAACTACTAGTTTGGACTTACCTGTGACTGTCTTCACCTAAGACCATTGACAGTAGGTACTCACAAATGGTGAGCACTGGCCATACAAACTCTCCTCTTTTGGATTATACACTAATTAATGATTTCTTTAAACCTTTTTCTTTAGAAAATTAATGTATCCTTAAACCTCATAATGAATTAATTCATCAGACTAGCAGTATCCCACTAATAAGCACTCCTTGCTACTGATGATAGTTTTCACAAATTTAGCCCATATAAAATGTTTCAGAATAAAATTATGTTTCCCCCCCCCATGCAACTATGTTTTTTCTTTTCTTTCTAAACACAGAGGAAGAGAAGTATGAAGAGAAAGAAGAAAGAGCTATTTTTTATCTCATTCTATTGATACATTTTCAATATTAAACAAGGACTTCTTTAAAGAAGAAAAAGTTAATGACTGTGTCATGATGTTCCATGCCTGTTCTTGCCCTGCTGCCCCTTCAAACAGTACTACATATTTTCCTGATGAGTTAAAGCTTTCAATGATGGCATCACTGAAAAACAATATGAGAACAAGATCCCAACTAAGGCTCTGAAATTCATTATGGGAAATGTGCAAAAGCATCCTACTCAGAAATGCATAGATTTCTCAGAAGTACATAGATGGCATTGTACTTAAATTAGAAATTCTCTTATGACAGTTGGAATGTACTTGTGATTATGCAAATTTACAAGGGCACAGTCATTCACATTTTTCTGGAATGTTAAAATAAGATTCAATTTGAACCCAGTAATGACAGGAATAATCTGCATTGACCAATGCTCTCATTCACCTTAATGGCACTGGTGTCTTTAAATCAAACCTTTTTGGTCAAATTCTCTTTTTACCTAGTTGGTAGAAAAGCACATTTTCAAGGATAAATAAATGATGGTTTTATAAAAATGCAAATATGATCAGATTGTTCCCCTACTTAAAACCATTCTGTGTCTTTGTATTACTTTTGATCTAAATCTCAACAATCCATGCTTGCTTTGGCAGCACATGAGCTAAATATCAACAGTCTTAGACGAGCCTATAAGGCTTTCTACCTCTCTCATTTCATTGTATGGCACTTTTCCCTTTCTCTTCTAGATTTTAGCCATACTGCTCTTTTACTTCCTCAGATGTCCATGTCCCCTCCAGCCTCAGACCTTGAGCCTGCCAGTCCCTTCCCTGGGTTTTCCCATGCATTCAGTTAACCTAGCCTAAACACTTCCCTTGTTTAGGGAAGAATTCATGTCCTAACAGACTAGGACAGGTAGCCCTATTGTCTATTGTCTGAGATCTTTCCTTCATAGTATATAACAGTGTATACAGTAGTCCCCTTACCTAGTTTAGCTCTCTGCAGTTTCAGTTGCTCATGGTCAACTGCTTTCTAAAAATATTAAATAGAAAATTCCAGAAATAAATAATTCATAACTTTTAAAATTTATGCTGTTTGAATAATGTGATGAAATCTCAAGCCCTTCCCCCACTTCCTGCCTGGGACATGAATCATTTCTTTGTCTAGTGTATCCATTCTGTATATGTTACCCGCCTGTTAGCCACTTAGTAACTATGTGGTCAGAAGTTCAGTAGTAGCTTAACACAACATCACAATGCTGATGTCAACTTCTCATCACAGAGGCATTGTATCATATCAATAGAGTGTAAGATGAATAGAGTGTAAGATGTTTTGAGAAAGAAAGAGCCACATTCACATTATGGTATACTGTTATAATTTTTTTATTTTTATTGTTGTTCATCTTTTACTGTGCTTTTTTATATAAACTAAACTTTATCATAGGTATGTATGTACAGGGAAAAATATATTATATAAGGTTAGGTACTATCCTTGGTTTCAGGCATCCACCTGGGGTCTTGAAACGGATCCCCTGTGGATAAGAGGAGATTACTGTAATTATATATTTCTTGTCATTACTGTCACATGTCATTTAATGAGGATAAGTTCTGGGAAATGCATCATTAGGTGATTTTGTTGTGCAAACATCATAGATTGCATTTAAACAAACCTTGATGATATAGCCTATTATACACCTAAGCTATATGGTATAGCCTATTGTCCATAGGCTATAAACCTGTAGAGCATGTTATTGTACTGAATACTGCAGGCAATTGTAACACAATGGAAAGTATATGTGTATCTAAACATAGAAAAAGTACAGTAAAAATATAATATAAAAGATAAAAAATAGTACATCTGTATAGGGCACTTACTATGAATGGAACTTGCAGGACTGGAAGTTGCTCTAGGTGTCAGTGAATGATGAGTGAATATGAAGGCATAGAATATTACTGTACATTACTGTAGACTTTACAAATACTGCATAAAATACACTAAATTTATTTTTTAAATAAATTTTTCTTTCTTCAGTAATAAATTAACCTTAGCTTACTATAACTTTTAGATTTATAAACTTTTTAATTTTTTTAACTTTTTGATTCTTGTAATAACACCTTAAAAAACATATTATACAGCTGTACAAAAATATTTTCTTTTTTAATATCATTATTCTATAAGCTTTTTTCTGTTTTAATTTTTTTTTTTTTACTTTTTAAATTTTTTTTCATTAAAAAGTAAGACACAAATACACATAATAGCCTATGCCCACACAGGAACAGGATCATCAGTATCACTGTCTTCCACTTCCACATCTTTTCCTACTGGAAGATCTTCAGGGACAATAATATGCATGGAGCTGTCATTTCCTATGATAATAATGCCTTCTTCTGGGATATTTACAGTAGGTCCTGCCTGAGGCTCTCCCTGAGGTGTCAGACTTTTCAGAAAGTGCTAAGACTTTACCAACTATGACTCACTAGGCAATAGGAATTTTTCAGATCCATTATAATCTTATGGGACCACCACCATATATGAGGGCTGTCACTGACCTAATTGTTGTCATGTGGCTCATGACTATATTTGATCTGAGACTTAGCATTCTAATAGCAGATTCTGATGTGCTTATAATTATATTCCCAGGATTAGCCCAGGGCCTGGTACATGGCAAGAACAGAAATATTTACTGAATGAACAAATCATTTGAGGGCTGAATAGCATTAGAGCAGCTAAATGGAAGGTCTCATTTTGTAAGTACCAAATTCAGAGCATAAAAATTCATATTGATTAATTTTGGCATCTGTCAGTTTCTTGTCAACCTGAAGTTTCTAGACATTCAAAGGGCCATGAAAGTAGTGGGACTGCTCAAGCTTCATTACTGCAAAAGCCCAAAAAGAATTATGCTCTTTCCCTAAAAAAGACTGCACAAAATGATTAAAATGCCAAATCTTTTGAATTGTGACAGATAGCATCATATCAGTACCTTAAGTCCTGTTCAGCAAGGGCTCTTATTGGCTCTTGTATATGTCTGATAAATACCAGTGGGAAAAGTGTTATTTAAAGAAAACAGTTTCGAAGATAAAGTCCTTTATGACAAGATCCATTAAGGAGAAAAACAATAGAAGTGATGTCTGGAAATGTGCTGTAAGTTTGGGCAATAAAATAGAAGGGTAAGGGCATCAGCTCTCAAATCTCAGTGCTGCCACCCAGCCAAGTTTCTGAAACCAACTGAATCTCAGCTGTAAAATAGTGACAATTATACTCACTTTATATAAAGTACCAACACAGTGCCTGCCAACAAGTAGGCACTGTTAATGAGTGTCAGTGCAGATAGTGATAGCAGAATTAATAACAGTAGTGACATATGCAACCTATAACCCTCTTTTACTCAGATCTATAAATGGGATCTATAAACAGTATTTTTACATATGTGTTAGCATGCCTTTTGATAAATTAAAACTAAGCAGATAGAAAATACGGATCAGTGAGGGAATTTTGATCATCTTACTTGAATGAATTTCATATTTTCAGTAAAAATTATATAAAACTATATAAAATCTAATTTTTATCATTTTACATTCAAATTACTTTTATCCTATGAATTTCTGACCATAATAAATTTAAAATAGTTTGTTTATTTTACATATTATTTTTAAGCTATTTTAATTTGATAAGTTTATAACTGCCATTTGTCTGCCTATTATCTATATATGGCAAAAATTTTAATCACTGCTAAAAATTGCAAAGTTTTCTCAGTGAACTTGTATTTCATACTAAGACAATAATATTTCAAGTGGATACACCTATAACATCTTATAAATTTCAATTATATTTAGAAGGTGAAAGGAACTACAGAAATAAATCTTAATTTATTAGAAAAAAGTTCAACTGAACTACCATAATGAAAAAACTAACACAATGGTTTTAACATTCACATAAGGCTAAAATGGTTATCTTTTCTCCTTAGTCAATGCATACATATATTTCTTTCTGTTTTTGAAAGGAGAGACTTTCATGGTTTCACAAATCCAATAATATTTATTTTAACCCATATTCAATCATAAGCCATAGTAAGGATTTTATCTTTAAGTTCTCAAATGTGATGCCAGACCCTTAGAATGCAGAAAAAGGCATTCAATGAAGTAGGACACATACATTTCTAATCTATACACCAGTATGTACATTAAAAATGGGCTTCAGGGTATCTATAAATTCTCTGAAAACTATATCCCAATAGTTGTGTACGTTGCATTTTTGTAAAGAGAATATCAGAATTTAAAGGAGTCTCTTCCCCTGGTTCTTTGAAATGAAGGCCATTTTATAAGAGGAACTGTTTTAGCTGAGAAGACAAATTTTCCATACTAATGAATCATGCATCTTAGAGGAGACTGACAAAAAAAATAAGTTATATATTAGAAAATGATTAATTCTAAAGAGACAAATAAAGAAGGAAATCAACCTAAAACTGTAGTTACAGAAAAGATTGCAACTTTAGAAGCAATGGCCAGGAAAGTCTAAGATACAATATATTTGGGGAGTGTGTCATTCTAGGACCTCAGTTTTTGACATATCAAGTTGGAGATGCCTATTAAACATCCAAGTGCAGTTGTTCAGGAGACAGTTTTATATATGATTCCAGACTTTAGGGGAGAGGTGTTGGCTAGAACTATAAATCTGGAGTCATGTGGGTAACCAGCATACACAGGGTATTTAAAGTCATGGGTTTATAGGTATTGGCAAAGGAAGTGAAAAAAAAGTTTAAAAGATAAGAGTTCCTAAGACTAAGCTATGAAGTGATCCAAAACTGAGGGGTCAGGGAAACAAGAGGAATCTGCAAATTTGGCCAATGAGCTAGAGGAAAAAGAGGTAAACCTGCAATACTGAAAAATAATTGAAAAAAAAAATGTGTATTAACGCTGTTACATGCTACTGAAAATTTAAGTAATTTGGGACTGAAAATTGACTACTAGATTTAGTAATATGGAGATCACTGCTAACCTTGACGAGGTCATTCTCAGAGCCTGGTAGGAGTGAAACTTGACAGAGAATTGTAGGAAATAAATTTAAGACCATAATAATTAACTTCCTTTTCAATGATTATTTCTGTAACAAGGATGGAAATGGGGCAGGGCCTGGCAAGAAAAGTAGAATCAAGAATGGGTGATTTTGTAGTCAAGAGAAATAACAACATGCTTGTTGGAAACAGCCTAAGAGATATGAGTAACTGATAATACGGTTCATAAGACAACTCACATTTTAACTTTCTCATTCTGGCTTATGAATAGACTTTAGGGAAATAGACTTTAGGAGGACAAGAGTGTAAGCAGCTCAGATTAAGTAGCAAGAATGAAAGAGGTGAGAATTAATTAGATTCTGGATGGATTTTGAAGCTAGGGGGAAAAATTTGGTGAAATAATTTCCTCGAGTAGGTGGCAGGTGACAAAATCTAGTGAATGAGTAGAGGCATTAGCTTTAAATAAAAACATGGACTTTCAGCCATAAAAACAAGACAAAAGAGAATATAAACATGGATAGAGTTAAGTGCATAGATGGGGTCATGAAGACTTGTAAATGTTTTCTTCTTTTGCTTCTATTGTCTCAATTACATAGAAAAAATAATTATACATGAAGGATATGGGACATCGACATCTAGGAATGGTGAGGAAAGAGAAGAATGGGAAATTGTCATTAGGAGAATAGAAGATGGAATGAAATAAGAAATTATTGCTGGGCACTTTTAAAAGTTCATCTGAGGTTCATGATTATGCATTTAAAGAAAGATTAGATGTCAAGTTTTATGTTTTCCTTAGTTTATTTTTAGCTATATTGTTGCAAACTCAGAGTTGGGGTTATTTGGATGTAGTTCAGCCAGACAAATACAAGTGAGAGAGGGGCAATAAAGTTGATGGTATATGCAAGGACGTGCTAGACTTCTATTGTTGCCATGACAAATTATTATAAACTTAGCAGCTTGAAACAATACAGATGTATTATCTTACAGCTGTGTAGTTCAGAAGTCTGATATGGACCTCACTGGGCTAAAATCAAGGTGTCGGCAGAGCTGCATTCCTTTCTGGAGACTTTAGGTGAAACTCCATTCTTTACAATGTTCCCATCTTCTAGAGGTGGCCCACATTCCTTGAATCATGGTCCCTTTCTTCCATCTTCAAGTCAAGCAGTGGGATTGCATATCTCCATGCCTTTCTTCCATAATCACACCTCTCTCTAACCAGAGCAAGAAAACGTTCTCCGTTTTTAAGGACTCGTGATTATGTTGAATAACTCTCCATTTTAATCTCCTTACCATAATTGTGTCTACAAAAGTTTTCTTTGCCATGGTTTTCCTGTCAAGTCAGAGCAGAGTTCTGATTTTCACAATTTTGCCAGTGTTTCTGTTACCTTCATGAAGTGGATTTATGGAGGGCCTCACTCACTCTGCCATTCAAGAAATCCCACCCCTGCTCTCATCTAGAGAGTAGACTAAAAGGTGTCATTGATAGAAGAAGTTTCCAATTAGATCATTATTGCAGTGTCCTGATGAAGAATGGTGATGCCTTGAGCTAAGTAGTTGCAGAGTTGTAAGGGTGAGAATTAAAGGGACTTGAAGTATATTTTTCCTTCTTATTGACTGACTCTATAAATCTTGTTATACTTATTTTTCTCTATCATTCACTCGAGAATTTGAGAGGAAGCCATAAAATTTTCATACTTTTACTTGACATCTATCATATATCATATATAAGGCCTAATTCCTATAACTTTACTTTATTGTTAATAGTTACTTTTAACTCTTAGTTTGTAAGCAATAGAAACTTGCTTATATTAGCATCATGTTCTCATGTAAGTCTATTTAAATTTGTATTTGTATTCTTCTTACTTAAAGATAAGTCTTCAGTTATTGTATAATTCCCAGACACTTGTCATATCCATACCTTTTTCTCCTCAGTTCAGGTATACACATCCAGATGGTCTGACTGCTCCATTGAGAGTCACAGCTTAGACTGTAACTAATCTTTAAGGTTTTCTGGACTAGGAAAGCCTGTTCCATGTGTTTGATTACATTTAGTTTTCTCCTCGTGCCCCCTAAAAATGAAACAAATAGGTTTTAGCTCAACTTGGGTCAAAGCATTAGTGCCAAAAAACATTGATAAAGATTTTTACAATATAGAGTGACCAAGTGAAAGATTTTTGATTTTGGAAACACATTTTGGTAAACATTTCCTTGAAAGCATAAAACCAAACATTTTTTTTTCCTTCTGTACCCCTCAATTGTAATTCACATCTTATAATGACACTAACAGAGAATTAAACACCACATTTTCTCTATAGAAACCAATACCTACTCATGTATCATGCCATCTGTTTCTTTCTTTACAGGATAAACATCAAACACTGATGACCTCATTCAATCTTAGAGATTGACATTATGTAGGGTACGGAATTAATACCAGAAATATTATGTTTCACTACTTTTATCCTAATTAGAGATAAAGTAGACCAACAAAAGCTTTAGTGAAGTTGTATATTTTTCAAATTCATGTAGAAGTCTGTTCTAAGTCACACTAAGTCAAATTTATAAACGTTCTACATATAAATTACTGTAATTAAGCCTAAGAGATAATTTGAACAAACGTTAAGTAAATTTTTTTTCTCTTATCTGACTTCACACTTATCAGTGATCATGACTGGATTTATTTTTATTATTTTCGTTATTTGACCTTACACCTGAAGATTTTCTTCAGAGAATAGGAGTCTCTAATGAGTTACTTTTATGGTTCAATTTTTAAAACAAATAGCTATAAATTTCATACCTACTACCAATATTTAACAGTACATTCATTTCTTTTCATAATTGGATAACATATTTATATTTGTTTTCTAATCTGGCATTAGAAAAAAGATAATACCCACATTTTTAGTTTCCTATAAATATTTTATATTTACACATGTGAGCTTTACAAGGACAAGTATTTCTCAACATGTGAGAACTAAGTTTCAACTGGGGCTGTGGTGGTAGAAATCTCTGCCCAAGGAACTATCCCAAAGACTCAAAACACCAAGAAGCTTCTATTTTATGCCTTCTTTACATCTATGTTCAGCCTGGTCTTTATGTCTTCCCCATTACTAGTGCCTTTAAGTTCTCTAGCTGTTATGCCTCCAGGTAATCTACTGATGCTTCTACTTAATACTTTATTATTTGCCCCACAGCATCATGATGTGGTTTGTAATAGAATTTAGAATATATTTTTGCTACTGAAAAATAGCTGAGAGATAATCTAGGCTCTTCTCTTTTGTAGGAAAAAATATTGAAACCTAGAGACTTGTAGGAACTTGTTCAAGTTTAGACATTGTGTTGAGGCAGAAGCAAGAACTGACTTAATGTCCACTTTAAAGCAATTCAGAGTTTCATTTCATGTCACTCAAATAACACTTATTTCAATGGCTACTTTTAAATTAACTTATCTATTTAAACCGTGCCAAATAATAGCAGGTAAGCACACAAAATATATACTCTAAATCAAGCCACTTTTACTCTGGCAGATGTGCATGCCACATACATAAAGTAAATACAAATAAAATGAGAGCAGTCAGTATAACATACATGACTGTCACAGAACCTGTGCAGAAAAAGTATTCCTAGAACTCTGACAAATTAAAGAGGGAAATTAAGAATAATAGCTACCAAATGTAATGAGCCACTTGTAGACATGATCCATCCTAAAGAGCAGAGAGAAAACAGGTAAAGTAAGTTCCCATCAGAGTGACTATGGCAGTGTCAGCTATCACCACTGTTAAGCCTAATTATAATAATAAATGATTCCATAGCTTAATCAATTCTAGAAATGGATGGACTTTACTGTAAACAAATCAGTTGTACTGCAACCTGTCAGAAGAAAAAAATATATCAGCTTAAGGGGATTTATCAGAAAGGTATTTATTCGTTTATGCTAAACTCTCTCAAAACTCATTTCCTTTGGCTTCACTCTTTTCCATACAGACTTCTTTATTAATATACCTGTCACTCTTTTTGAGAAGACAAGGTCCTGCAGAATAAGGATCCGATATTAATTAGGAAAATGGACTCAGAGACTAGAGAGTCTGTCAGTTTTTAACCTTTGTATATAAAAAGCACTAAATCTGAAGATGATAATCATTCTGGAATTAAAGGAGAATTTACTGTTCGGAGGCAGAGCAATATATAAGACTTCTTCATTGCCTGGATAAATTTACCTTATGACTAGTCACCTCTCTGCTCTTTTTCCATATTCACTGCATTCATTCACCTCACTGTCAGATTGATATCTAAGTTACTTTATTTTTGGGAGAACAGTGATTTGGAGGTGAGTGAACATCTAGTATTTTGGTGGCTGCAAAAAGAAATAAAAGTTTCCATGGTGAATTAATAGATCTTCTACCTTATATATTTTTATTTTTCCTAGTTTAATAACTCTCTCTCTGCCTTCTCAATATTCTAGACTTACAAATCTGAGGTAGGGCCCACAGATTGTATTCATTCCACTCTGTGTATCCCCACATGTGAAATTCCACCCAAGCAAAGAGCTATCTTTCTTGTGTCCTTTCAACTCTTCATAAATGCTACCATAAAACTAATGCAGATTTTTTTTTTAATCAGAAGTTTGAGAAATAAAGGTGAAGTTTTAAAACATGAAAGGTTACAGTCAAAAAAATAAAACTGGCTCTATGTATATATTTCTCCTATTTGCTCTCAAATTTCCTAAACTCTTTAAACTTTATTGTCACTAATATAGACTTCTTTGTCAATACATTTGCCCTTCTTTGAAAAGGTAAACTCCTGGAAGAATTGAGTACTAATCTTTCTTGTACAGCTCTAGAATCTGGCATAATGCCTGCCATATAGTAGCTACTAAATAAATATTTAATAATGAAAAAATAAATGAATAAATTTAAGTTTCTGACAGAAAGGAATAATTCATTCTTTCTTATATGGCTCATCAAAGAAAATGTATTGAATACTCATTTAGATAATATAATCTTATTTAAATAATGAAAGTATTCTCTTTTTCTCTCTCTTCTGAACTAGAAGACTCCTTTAATAGAAAGCATTGAAGACTGAAATAGTATTCAAGGTAATTTGTTAATAAACACTTTAAAGGAGGAGGAGGATTACACATCAGTGAAGAAAATATGGAAGAAGGTAAATAAAGAGAAAATCTGATTTATTTTGTCTTGGATTCCTCCAAAAATCTGACTCAAATATTAGTCATAAATTGATTTCTTGCCTTGTGTGCTGATTAGAAAAATCTTGACATTTTAAACAGCTTACTTCATAATTCATCATTAGTAACTATCAATTGTCCTTACTTCCATTACTCTTAGACATTAGATATAGTATGAGTCCATGTGAATCGCTTATTGCAACACCTGTGTAACTGTATAAGAGGAAAAAAGTTATTGTTGGGCATGATAGTACTGCATTAATATTGATACTGTTACAATTGTAGGCAATTAAAAGAGAGCAGGTGTTTTCCCAGTAGATGTCTGTGATAGGCAAAAATCACTTCTCTCATACTCAAGTAGGCCATTGCAACTATTAGAAAGATAGTTTGGAAAATTAGAAAGCTCCCATTTAGTTCAAGTGGGTCCTTGACTATGACTCTGTAATCACTTTTAAATGGGCTTTATTGAATGGCTGTATGTTATTGGTGATTCTAATAATTTTTACTGTCTGACTCTGAAAGACATCTCTTCAGTATTTTCATGCTACAGACTATGCCTTATCTTTTCTTGTCCTAAAGTTATGATCATTACCAAACCATTGTGAGTGGCACATCTCCAGCCTCACTTTAAAAAATCTGGAGAAAGTAATTGCTGGATTATTTCAAAGTTTTGCTACTTTTAGACAAAAAAAAAAATTGTTATTGAAGCTATGAAAATATCAGTTTTCACAGCCATCATGATATTCTTTTTTAAGAATTTCAGCCTCAGATTTTAGGGACATTGATGGAAATTAAATGCAAACTACAATTATTTTTTGTACTTCTAATCCAGGATCAACATTTTGATCATCACATTCCTGATCCCAATTTTCAAGTTATAGTTTCAAATGTAATGTGATGTTTCAGTGACCTCTATCTTTAACAAGAATTATGATAATGTGATGTTTTCAAAACAGATAATAAGATAGCTCATGTTGACATAACTAAAACTAGCTCCACTCTTTAAGGCAAGTTGCCATGTGACTTCAATCTCTAGAGTATCAGATAGTTGGTAGTTATTTCCCCTACTTGTTTGGCTTAGCTTGAAAATCCAATATCAAACCCTCAGCATGAACAGTAAGTAGAAAAATACAGTCTTGTATCTTTAGGTTTTGCTAACTGCAAATGCCAGTGTGAGGCCAAGGCCACAGCGCACTCTGCTCAAAGAATGCCACTCACCAAACTTTAAAATTCACAACTTGTTTTAAAAAAAATTACGACACATCTTGAATTTAGTGAACTAATACATCGAGAAAAGAAAATGGTAGCTTTAATCCAGAGGCAAACTGTAATAGCTCAATTTAAATATTTCTGGTGATTCTGTTCAATTTAGCAAACCTTTACTATACTTTGTGCAAAATAATATAGTAATTATAGTGGGATGAGGGCACGAGCAGAGAGTAAAACAAAGTAAAGCACAAATCCTGACTTCAAGGTGTCTATAGTACAGTGGTTTCTTAGATAGAGATAGCAATAAAATACTTTTTGTAATTTTTATAATCTTATGATTTGGGTATTTGTTGTTACTTTATTTGTATATTAGAAAACTTCTCTTGCTCCTTTACCTACACATAATACTTCTGACACCAGGTGTGTGATTTCTCCACACATCAAGTAATTCTGTGACATCTGCTGGATGTCCTACAATTCAATTCATTTTTAACACTGTCTACCTGGAGTTAGCATGAGATTCTACAGGTTAAGGGCTCAGTCCCTCAAAACTACCACTACCACTTCCCATTTCAGGTGCCAATCACAAGTCCAGGTTGTCACTTGTGCTTCTGACTAGCTGGCTATAATTTGGAGGTTCCCATGAGCCCCTCCTGAAAATAGGGGATGGGGTTGAAACTTCCAAGCTTCTAATTATGGCTTGGTCTTCCTCTAACCTAGGGAGTTCCAAGGGATTTAGAAACTCAGTGTCAGAGGCTCCTATCACTCAGGAAATTGCAAATGTCTTAAGAGCTGTATGTCAGGAACTGAACTAGATAGATGATAGATAGATGATGATATAGATAGATGATAGATAGATAGATAGATAGATAGATGATAGATGATAGATAGATCTTATTTCACAGTTTATTAAATGCAGACAATGCTAAATTACAATTGAAATTCAAGAAAACAATAAGTAGTCATAACTGTTGGATTTTCTCAGAAAAAGCTTTATGAATGAGGTGGCATTTTAAAGAATGGCGGAAGTCAAGAAATCAAAAAAGGTAAAATAAAACAGAGTAAGGAGAGATATAGAAGCAATAAGAGAAGTAATAGAAGTATAGCAGCAGTAATAACACATAGTATGTTGAAAAAGCATTCAGGTGTCTAGATTGTAGCATAGCATCCATGAAGAAGAATAACAAGAAATGAATCTGGAGAAGCAAGTGGAAACCAGACTACTCAGTACTTTAAAATGCAGCCTGACAAGTTTGAAGTGTAGGCAATGGGCAGTTATTGGCAGTTTCTGCTTTGTTTGTTTTTAGCGGGTAGGTGAAATTATTGGAGTTCTACTTTAGAAAGAATAAGCTTGTAGTCTTGTGTAAGGTAGAATAAATGAGAGTAGAAGTAAAACAGGAGGCCATTATTCTATTCTGTAAAGAAACAAATCCTGAATCAAAGAAGGGAACTAATGTGAGTGAAATTATTTCCCTTTTTGAGATCTTAAAAGAAAATTTTTCCATATCTACATGTACATGTATTATCTTGTCATATTTTAACAATAAAAGTATGTCATTAACATTTTCTGCAGTAATTTATCTTGCTATATACAAAAATAGTTTGCTTACAACGTGAACGTTTATTTATTTATTTTTTTGCACTCTTTGTGTATAAAAAATGCTGAAAGTTGGAAAAGGATTAGAAATTAAAGAGATATTTAGTGATCAAACATTCATATTTAGAGTTTTACATTTGTTGCCTTTTGGAAGTTTTTTAAGGATCATTTTTGAGTTCCAAACGAGTAGCTGAAAGAATAAGAGTTAGAAGCCATATACATGTAGGGTAGACAATAAGTAAAAGGGACGAAACTCAATACATAGTGACAGACAGACCTAATTTGAATGATGGACAAGAGTGCTATTATAAACTTGTTGGGAAATTGAGGCATAAAGAGAAAGGCTAGTCACCTGAGAGTAGAGAACTCAGAGAGATAAAGAAGAATGTCTTCATTCATTTATTCACTATCTCATGACTTAGCCATGGCCTGGACAATTTATTTGGCAGGAAAGAAAAGTGACTTTAATATATTTTTAATCAGAGCTATTAAATATTTAGTATAAACATTTTTGAAATGTTTTCTTGCTATTAAAGTATTTGCAAAACATAAGAAAACATACCAGGATTCAAAACAATCTTCCAAATAGTGAGTTTCTTTAATAAATTCATACTGTGAATAAAATGGAATGATGGTGTTCCTTAGAACACTCCTTAAAGTAGCAAAAACTTGAACACTGTAAATTTCTAATTATTTTGGTTATATATGCTGTTATTCACATATTAATTACACCTTTAAAATTATTTTATAGTGATCTATTTATCAACATGAGAAAATATTTAATAATATGTTATTAAAATTTTAAAGGAAGGCTAAAATTTGCATAATATGATCTATCCTATAGTGAGAGAAAAAATATATAATGCATTTGTATATGCATATACAGATATACATATGTATGTATATAGTATATGTTAAGATTATTTTTAGAATCTCAGTCACAGTTGTTTCTGAAAGAATGATTTTTATTTACTCTACATATTTTCTAAATATAATTTTACTATTTGAAATAAAATATATATTTTAAGCTTGTTGATTTAATTTAAATAACTTTCTATTTTAAGGAGATATTCAACATGTAAAATTTTTCAAATAAAATAAGGTAGACATTATTTAAAACCAATGAAAAGAAGCACATACACTTATGCTAATTCAGGCTTGTTCCACAGTGCCAAAAATGTGCATCACACGACTAGAATAAATATGAGTGAAACGAGAACATCAATATCATATATATGAATGTCATGAAACCCTTTGCTATCAAAGCACATGGGGAAAAGTGAGGTACTCCCAGAACTTTAACAGAATGAAGAATGAAATCTAGTAGAATAGGAATCAAATATAATAAACCACCTGTGGGGATCACCACTCTAATAAGAGGAAGGTAAATAGATGAATAAAATACTTTGATTTGGCCAGATTTACCAGAGAGACTAGAGCAGACTCACGAAAATCAAGTCATCTCCAGCTGTAATCTAATCCTAAAAATGGATGAAGATGTATCACAGTTTTTATAAAATTGATGAAGCTTACCATTGCCATAACAGAATTTGCCTTATACAAAATGCTTTCCTAATATGAGCTTCTCTTCAAGGACCCTTTAACTGAAATCATAAAAGCAAAAAATAACACTCATACTGGACCTCACCTTTTACAAAATACATTCCGTTAACCATATATTTTAGTACTTTTAAAAATATTTTCTTTTCAAGTAATTGTATACGTACACACAATTGCAAGAAAGATATAAAGAATACCCTACATTCTTCACCCAGTGTCCCCCACCTTGCATAACTATTAGTACTGTATCACGACTCAGAAATTAACTTGATAGAATCCATTTGCCTTTCTCAGATTTCATCAGTTTTATATACTGTCATGTGTATACATGTGTATATTTAGTTTTATCTAATTTTGTCTTATGTGTAGATTTGTATGACACAAGATACAGAAAAGTTCTGTCACAGAATCCCTTCAGCTATTCCTTTTTAACATAGTCACCTTGTTCCCCTGCTGATCCTGACCCCTGTCAACCATTGATCTCTTCCTCATATCATTCATTGATATTTCAAGAACACTGTATCACTGTTATCTTTTGAGATTAGCATTTTTTATTCAGCATGATTCTTTTGAGAACCATCTAAGGTGTTGCAGGCCTCAAATATTTGTTTTTATTTTTTGCTGAGTAGTATTCAATGGTATCAATGATTCCTCCCATGTTATTTTTTTTCAAAATTGTTTTTAGCTGTTCTAGTTTGTTTGCCTTCCCATATAAATTTTAGAATCATTTTGTCTATGTCTAAAAAACTTGCTAGAATTTTGAAAAGAATTGTATTAAACTTATAGATAAATTTTGGGAGAAGTAACATCTTTTCTATGTCGAGTGTCTCAAATATCTTGAATGCAATATGTCTCTCCACTTATTTAGGTCTTTTTTTGTTACCAGTATTTTTTAAATTTCAACATAAAGATACTGTACATATGTTACTATATTTATACCTAAGTATTATATTTTTACTAGAGTGATTATAAATGTTCCACACAGGTGCATTATTAACATAGAGAAATAGATTGATTTTTGTGTTAGTCTTATATCCTACAACCAAATCACTTATTAGTTCTAGGATATTGTTTTTTGTTTGTTGGTTTTTATTTTGTTTTTGTGGATTTCTTGGAATTATTGACATAGATAATCATGCCATTTATAAAGAGAGAGAGTTAATGTTTTCCTTTCCAAATTATATGACTTTTATTTCTTTTGCTTAGTTTTATTACTTTTTTAAAAGGTCTAACAATATATACCTCAACAATTTGATTGGATTATGGAAAGAAAATAACTGTAAACTTTTTCTAAACTATTTCATTTTATAATCACTTTAGGTTGGTTGCAAACAATAACATTAATAACGTAGGAGATACAGTTTCAGTTAGCAGATTTCGCTCAACGGTATCAAGTATGTTGTTAAAAAAAAAAAATCCAGAGAAACAAATTAGCCTGAAAACAGCTTTTATAAACTCGAGAAAAAATATTTTCCAAATAAATATGAAAATAACTAATTAATAAGATTCAGATTTAGAAAAAGAAAAGATTGGGGTTAGATAGAGAGTGCTCCTAAAATTTATCATCCAAATTTGGATACTTTTGTTTTGGAAAAATTCTTAGAATTGAATGATGAGAAAACAGTCATAAGCAAGGACTTGCCAGGAAAACTCATGTGTAGTTCTTACATCAGACACCACTATTGACTCCTGTGTGACCTGAGGCAAATTATTGGCATCCTCTATATTTCCTTCACCAAGGGACATTCATTTATGCCTTCAGTAAACACTTGAATTGTCAAAATGAAAATAAAAACATGTTAAATACAGGATTCTAATTTCAGGAAGATTGCCATTGAGTGACTGAGTAAATAAAAGCATTTTTTATACAGTAGAACCTTGTCATTACTAGATTTAGTATTCATATTTTGACAGTTACTACATGTTAAAAATTTGCAAACAATAATTTGTAATTTTACAGAGGCATTTGAATTATGATACATAAAGTTTTGGGATCTGGATAAGGAGTGGGGTTGGAAAAGGAATATTTAGCTAGTTAAATTAGCCAGTCAGACTGCTCATCAACTCATGATCTGCAATTCAATGAGGATTTGCTTTAGCCACTATTTCTTACCTTTTTAACAATGCATAAGAATAGTAAGGCCTGTTAGTATCAATAATTTCTGAGATTTAGGTTAAAAAAAATTTTTTTTAAGTTTGCTTCTCTCGTTAACAAGTAATTTTTTAGAAATAAATCAAAATAAACATATTTAGATCTAATACTTGAATCTGTTATATTTTATAATTTTAATCAAGTGGTTTTTATTTTAATCACTTCAAATACAAGTGAATATTCTCATTTATCACCACAAGTTAATTACAATCAAGAGTTTGGATCTGTTATGAAAATAAAGCTCTATAAATTTTTGTTTTGCAAATGTCTAAATGAGAGAAATAAAGTAATATTAGAGTTTAATTTTCTCTTATAGCAATACCTTCACAAATAAAATTTCATACAAGCCTAGCTTTGCTTTTGCACTGGGGAACTCTTGCTTTGCCAGATAATTGGAATCAGAGCTTCATAATGTGAATTTATTATCAATAAGTTTAAGACAGCATGTCCCTAAGTGTGGTACATAAAATATTGGCCAGGAGAGATGTTCTAAGGCAAAGGTTTTCATTGGTTAGTTTAGTTTGGAATAAAATATATAAATCACTTTTTGAGGTTATTACCTATTATTTTATTAAATTATCTATGAAGTCCTACAGTATTAAAACCTATTAACCTTTGTTTAATACACTTTTTCTAACTTATTTTATTGCTAAACATTACTCTGGAATAACAAACATTAGTTTTCATAGTTTTTTAGAATTTATGCTGGGAAATGCTAATATAGGACATGTTGGACTCATTCACTCAGTAAGTGTTTACTTCTCAGAGGTTTGGGGGGTATTAACTGAAGTATACTTGGGATCTTTTCCTTTCCTCTCAGTCCTTGTTCCTCTAGATACAATGTCATAACCTTGTATCATTAATGGTCTCTCAGTACCTGACTGAATGACTAGTAAACTAATCTGAAAATCATTTGTGCTAGTGTACTGCTGAACAATTTTTTTTCTGTAAATACTTCACAATTAACAGCAAGTCAACAACTATGAACACTTATATGCATAGCGCAGTATTTTACCAATGTTTATTTTCTTCTCCTCTGTTTCCAATACTTAGACCCAACCAAATTAAAATGGTAAGTACCTCAGGAATTGTGATAGACTTAAAAAGCTATTTTGGAGCCAGCAAACTTTCAACTTCCCATTTATTAGACCATTTGAATGACTGGTCACTCTATAAAGAAGAAAAAAAATATCTATTCAAACAAATGACATTAAATTCTAGCTGCTTTAGTCAACTTTAATGTAATACTAAGATTACTTCAAATTGAGAATATCTCTTAATTTTAGTTTTCTTATATATATCAAAGGATGGCAATATAGCATCTTACAGATTCTACAGCAGTGAATTAATGTCATAATTTTATATTACTGAGAACTGTTGTTTTTTTTTTTTAAACATGTTTACCTAATATATTATTTTTAAAGAAACTACCAAAATGAAAGAATTCCTTTTTGACTATTTTGGTCAGCCTCTTATAATCATTCTAATCATTATTCTGCTATTTTGCAAGTCTTCCAAAAATCAAATTCCTCTTAACAGAACATTTGCTGCACTTCATTTTTCTTTTTACATTAATGAAAGTTAGTACATACATCTCTCTTCCAAAAACTATCATATCAAAATCTTTATGTGAAACTGTCTATTTTAGTATTTTAGCAATAACCATGAAATCAGTTGAGTTCTCTTTCAATAAAAACATGTTAAAATTTTTGATTCAGTTCTTTCCTGGAATGGCTCTATGTTTACATGATCGTTCCTAGGTTTCCTAACTCTAAATGATACTTTTTCTGGTTAGTCTTTTATAACTAACCAAATCAAAATTTGACATTTTAAAAATGAAGAATATCAAAAGGCATCATAGAACAAAGAAACAATAAGCTATAATCCAAATATGGATTAATTAAATGTGTATGATTTGTACAAATCACTTAGTCCACCATTGCAGAAAGCAGAACTGTTCATCTACACACTTCTTTTAATGAATCTACTATTGACCACAATATGGGACTACTCTTTTTAAATTATTTTACAGCGCAAATGAGTAACCCAGCCATGTCATGTCCCCTCCCTTAAGTCCTGTTTTACAAAAATACTAATTAGCAGTGTATAATTTATTGACAAGTTTGTGTGGGAAATAGAATATACCAAAAGTCCACAGCAAGTTCCTTGAAATCATCTGTAGAAATTTCTGTTCTCCAAATTTCCTTTGAAGCCTTGCTACCACCAAGGAATCTAGTTACCTTACCTTTACTCAGGTAACATGTATCCTTGCTTTCTCTTGTCTCCTTCATCTTGGATTTTTTGTGAGAGTCCTCTACAGTTTTCTCCCCTGTTTATTACAATGACTTGTTTCCTATCTCTTAACCTAATATTTACATCTCTCTACCCATCAGATAGTTCTGGAAAGTCTCTCTAATTAAGAGCATCCATTCTTCTTAGAAAGTAAGAAATTATAAATGAAATTTAGCATCTTGATGAAAACTCCAACTGAGGCAAATTAAATAATTTTTGTTGGCAAAATATAATCTAGTTGCAACAAGAGAAAATCCTCTAGGCAAGTGAAGGGGACAAGTCTTCATGGAGCACTAGAACTGGGGTCCTACTCCAAAGCTGGTAGCTTGCTGAGCTTTCTAGATTTTCATAGCCTGTTAATGGATGTCTGTGCATTATTTTTCACCACTAACATATCTTGTAGAAAACACATTTTGCCAATAAAAATTTATTTTTACCATTTCTTATGTTAATTAACAAATTCTGTAGTGCAGATTTAGATAACACTAATTGAATGGCTTGCAGTACTTCCCTTGGCTAAAGCATGGGCCTTTGATTAAAGTTTTTCAAATGCTAATTAGCCACCCTTGAATTGTAAAAAATTTAAACACTTAGAATTTAAACACTTCCTAAAAAGTTGATTGAAATTAATGACAGAAAGTTATCATCCTGTCTCTATCTATGTGGGGAATGGAGGCTATTTGGAACTTTCGGGTTGTTATTACCACAAAATTACTGGAAAATTAGAGAACTGGGACCAAAGTTACTAGATTTATTATAAGACATGGACTAGTCTCTTAACAAAAAAGAATTGGACCAGGTCCCACACAATTTCAAATTACCTGCTAGATATTCTAGTAAATGAATATCTTATTTATATATATCTGAACCCAGACTTTGTCTCTGCTTTACATTAAAACATAAAGTATTTCTGCAACCACGTTAGTGATCACTTAATTTTCCAGCAACACAAGTGATATGTGAGTCAAGGAGCAATACCTGCTTCATTCAAATCTTTATCAAGAATCACTTATAAGTATAGTAAATAGTTAATATTAAGTAAATATTAAGCCATTGTGCTACACCGAACTATTTTAAGGTAAATTATAGATAATATAACAGGCTTTGAACAAAGCTACTGAATAGAGGTGTGCACATGGTGAGAAGATAAAGTGATTCGGCAGAAGATAAAGTGATTTCAAAATGGATTTAGTCACATTGTTTTCTGTGTTTTATATCAATGCTCATTAGTCAATCCATAAGCATAGTTGTTCTTGAACATTATTGCAAGAAAAAAGAGATGAGCATTTTGCCTATGTTCTTAAACTCATTTAACAAGATGAGGATGGATGTTAAATGTAATAGATGTGTGGATAATCATAGAGAGAGAGAGCAATAAAGATTTTTGTCCTCTGTCAAAGCAAAATTAGACTAGACTAAGTTAAACAGGTAAGGAAGACTTTTTTCAAGGCTGTTGCAAGAGAAGAGATAGACCAGAATGTAGTGTGAACTCAAGTCCAGCAAAACAAAGGGGAAGAGAGTTTTTGAAAAGCCAGGATGAGGAATCATAGGTCATTTGTATTTGCTAATTTACCTACCCAAAGGAAAAGTAAACCTTCTCATATATTCATGATGGGAGATGGTTTTATACATCAGAGTAAGGCACCTACCCAAGTTAGGTTCCTACCCTTCTGCAGAAACTGAGAAATAGAGACACTGTCTCCCTCGATGTTTACATTTCAAACAGATGGCAACTAGGTCCTACAGAAATACATTCTTGGGTTGCAAAACTGCAAAAGGGGAGAGAAAGAATTTACAATTATAGGTTTCCTAAGTAAAATACTTTAAGAAGAAGTCAGGGCCTAGAACCAGGAAGACACCGTCTAAAGTTTAGCCAAGCTCAGGGAAATGTTCAGGCATCTTGGTAACCTACAGATTAATCACCCTGAGAACCATAGGCTTATTCCAATGATAGAGTATTAGCTCCAAGGTACTTAGAATTCTTCTTTAGGATGAGGACATGACTATATTTTGAATCATTGAGCCAAGTTTTTAGTCTTATTCCTCTACTTATTAAAATTTTGAGGATAAGACAAAGACCAATTCACACAAAGTTTCTGTCAACTGTGATAAAATAGTATGACTGATAATAAAGTACATATGGATGTGAAGTTCAGAAATGTCTGTTAAAAATTGTTATTGCGTTATGTTTATAACAATACACAGGGTGAATATCACATTTTATTGATATATATGCATTGCCCCAAATGCTATAATTTTATCATGATTTACTCTGTTAACATAAACAAAATAATCATTTAAATGACTAAGCGATAACATCAATTTTCTTGATAAAATTCATATTCAACAGGCATGCACAATTTATATACTCCTTAAAGCTAATATATTACTGCTATTCTTTCATTTAAAATAGATTTTCATATATATGATATTCTATTGCTAGAGAACTGAGGGCTTACTTCAGAAATGCATTGCATTTTTACAGTACAAGTATTAAAAGAAACTCTCATTATTATTATCTCCACTTGAATATATCTGTTTCTGCAAGGCTTGAAGTTGAACAAAATGTTTTCTTATAAAATCATTAGGAAAGGATTCATTTATCCCTAAGGACAGAAATAATTGTATCTGTGCAAACCTGGCTTTATAATAGATCTATTATTTCTAAATTCGCAGATAAGTTCTATTAGAGTTTTCCCTAGGTGTATCCCCAGACACCAATAATAAGTATTTGAAAAGTATACTGTTATGTATTTTTCTTTCTCTCTCTCTTATTACTTATGTGCATCATCTATTCATCATATTTGTCCCTAAACAATTGGTTTAAATATGGTTCTTATAATATGACATTTGGGAGCCAGAGTATATTTTCTGAGTAAAGGAACAACAACAAAAACAAAACAAAACAAAATGTGCATTTTTCTCTTCCAAATTCTTGTTGTTAATGTTTCTTATAGAGCTTCTTGAGTAGACATAATTCTATAGGTTGCAACCCACTTTAAAGAAGTCCAATATACAAATTTAAATATTATAAAGCACCATAAATAATGTGATAATATTTATGTTATAGGAGAATCTTTAAGTTATGAAAAGCTAGATAACCTGGTACATATGCAATTGAATTTGATCATCCTTTAAAATTCAATTTATTCATTCTCATTTTCTTAGGAATAATAAAACAAAATTGTTTAATGAGAGGCAAATGACCTGTGTTGGAAATGGATGTCTGAGGGAATGAAAGTGACCCTTTAACAATTCCAAGGCAGCCTACTGGCATGGCAAGAGCAGTGGGGTTAGAGGTGGGTTGACATAGATCTGTTTTTCAGACATAGCTCTTCACACATCTCTTTGCACATTATTTGTTTCATATTGGAAACAATGACTGACTTGTTAGTCTCCTTCTTGTCTATATACACATATCTGAATGTGATCATTAAATTGCTCTTCACCTTTCTCTTCATATTAATCAGGAATGTGCATTGTTTAACCCTCTTTATTCTTTCATAGTTGTTTGATCATTTTTATCTCTCTATTTTTAAGTTTCTTGTGTTCTTCTTTGCAGTTTACACCAGAAAAGGAGTAAAACTCGTCAGAAATGCATGATTCAATGGCTCATCTTTAAACATATAGTTTGGTAGCAACTACATGGTTCTGATGTCTCCCATAATCCAAATCTATTTTTTCCACAAAACTGTCCAAAGATTCTGCCTGTGGCATAATAGATGTCTTTTTCCTTCAGTCTATTTTTCTGTGTTTCACAAATTTTTAATATGTAATTATATTGAGTTAGCAGTATCATCATATTTAGGTGACACCAACCTGAGGTTAATAATAGAATCATATTAAGAATTTAAAAAAACTTTTCCCTTGCTTTGATTCTTGCCTCTCTGCAAAAATTCCAACTTCCTTAAATCCCCTCTTGATAGTTTTCATTTTCTTTAGGGTAGGGTCTCTTACCTGCTCACCAAATATTGATCTTGCTTATCCTTTGCTGTGGTATCTGCTACCAAAGCAAAGAAGACTTGCACTAGAGGCAGCTCCATTCATACTGAAGGCACCAAGACCTGATGCAGATTTCCTATTCTACATGTCAGCTAGGCTGAATAGACATTATGCACTACACCTGCAGTTCACATGCTGCTCTTCTGTTTTAAAAGACACAAGTTGTATTTTCAATGTCTTATGTAAAATATAAAAGCAACTGCCACTAGAGCTTTTTTTTCCTTTCATTTTAGCTTTCCCTTCCTGGAGCTTAGACATAAGTTCACGGATGGGGGACACAGAATTACCTGATGAGAGCCTGCAGTTTTACCACAAAGCATTCTTTTTCTGATACTGCAGGAGCAGCTTTTAACCAAACTTGTACTTCTTTAATCTTATTTTAGCTGCTTTTCTCTCTCAAGAATTTGTTTGTTTGTTTGCATCTGAGCTAACAGACACCCAGGGAGATTAATTTTTCCAATGTCACTTCCAGCACAGCCCCTTCCACAGTAGGTAAGATAAAGTTAGGGGCAAATTCTATTCTGGGATGCTTTGGTATATGTATAGCACTTTTCAATGAAAGGACTTCTTAAGCTCCATATAGTATAGTTATTTATTGGTTGGCTGGTTTTGTTTTGCTTTGTTTGACCCCCAGGTAGGCATAAAGCAGTTAGCAGAGAGGAAAAATAGTACCTGTTTCCTGATCATTGGGAATTCTCAGTCTGAGATAGAGAGAATTATGGATCTCCTATGGTGCACTACCAACAGAATGGACTGAAGAGGTACATGCTCACAGAAGCAAGGGACTGCCCTCCCAAGGTACCACCAGCAAATTAAACAAATTAACCTCAAAACTGCAAAGACAATTTCAGTTTACACTATGGTACTTTATTTCATATTTTAATTGTATCTATAGTTATGATAAATTCTATATTTAACCATTTTCATTTTCATATTTTTTATATGAATATAAAGTACTAAGTTAGCATAAAAGGTTTAATGGGTTACCAAAACTGTTTTAACTTAGCAATATGCAAAAAACTTTGCTTTCTGGGTAAAGTCACCACAGATCCAATGAAACTACTTATATGGAATTGGTAGCATGTTATTCGATTATGTAGTAGATGAAGTCTATTCCGTGCCCCCAGATTACCAAAACTATCGTACCAATGCATAAAGAAAACATTAACCTAATGGGTGATTTTGTGAAAGGATAATTTACTTTTGGGCAAGCATATTCTATTTCAGTTTTCTTCAGTAACTCTACTTCACCTTTTAAAGCAGACATTCATGAAAAGAAAAAAATTTTTAATTTAAATATACATATTTATATATAACTAAGAATATCCCACCTAAAATCACATCTGTTAGTTTTTCCTTTCCCATTTCTGAGCAATGTCCCAGACAGAATCTATAACTATCCATTCTCTGTCTTTTTGTTAGGTATTAGAAATGCTGGTTCAATTTAATATTAGTTAACATCAAATCTGGCTCCTTGTCTTGTAAGACACTTTCTCAGAATCCTTGGAACAGCTTGCTTTGTCAATTAGTATGGTTGCATAGCTAAAACATGAGATGAGAATTCTTGTACTTGGCTTCTCCACTAAGAACCTATGATACTTGAGGCAAAGCTTTTGTGCCTCAGTGTTTCATTTATGCTTCTTTTACATCTACAGAGTGTTGTAAGCCTCAAATGATAGAGCACATGTAAAAGTTCTTTAAAACTGTAAAGTACTATTTGATAAATTGATGATATCACTGCAATCATATCTGTCCTATATATTTAATTGAAATGTATGCTTCCAACTTCAAAGATTAAGAAATTATAAGGCATTTTGAAATGCAGTACTTTGAACTTATTATAAAGTGCCATGCAAGTTGATAATATAATTATAACTGTCATTATTTTTTATCAACTTTGAACATAAATTTCATAGAAAGGATCTTTTAGGACATGCTTTAGATAATATGAGAATGATATAATAATTTCCAAAAGATTCTGAAAATCTTGAAAAAAAGATAACTGAATTATCCTTTTTTAAATTGGTGATTTCTTTTTTACTAATTTCTGATTAAAGATCCCCAAACATTATATATACACATCTCCAAAGTAATACCACATATATCTTAACCAAGATGTTTAAGACAAACTCTTTTATGAGGGTCAACTGTAAAAAAAAAATAATTATAATGGTGAGCTTGATATGAAAAGTAAGATTCTTTCACCTCCTTCAGTTTCAGCTCTGAGAGTTATCAACACAACAAAAAACAATTGGTCCCTATGTTTGTTTCAAATTATTCTGATTCAATTCCTTAAAGAACATAAATTAGTACATTTATGAAAGACACAAATAATCTTTTTGTAATTAATTTTGCCACATACACATTATATAATAAATTTTATGGTATACTATTTTAGTTTCCTAGGGCATCTTTAATAAAGTATCACACATTGACTATCTTAACAAAACAGAAATCTATTGTCTCATAGTTCTGGAGACTAAAAGTCTAAAATCACAGCCAAAGATGGAGATAGGACATGTCTAAAAGGAATTTAGGGTAAAAAAAAAAAAAAAGCTACTTTCTGAGACCTGTAGAGAATCCTTCCTAACCTTTTCCTCGCTTCCAGTGGTTTGCTTGCAATCACTGGCATCCCTTGGCTTATAGATCCATCACTCCAATTCTCCATCTTCACATCATCTTCTGCCTATATCTTCACAATAATTTCCCTCTGGGCCTGTCTGTCTCTGTGTCAAAATTTCCTTTATATGAGGATATCAGTCATATTGGGTTGGGACCCACCCTAATTACTTCATTTAAAATTGATTACCTCTGTAAAAATATCAAACTCATAGAAACAGAGTAGAAAGGTGATTATCAGGGCTCAGGGGTGGGGGAAATGGAAAGATGTTGGTCAAAAGGTACAAACTTCCAAGTATAATATGAATAAGTCCTGAGAATATAATATGTAGCAAGATGATTACTATATTGTATACTTGAAAGATGTTATGAGTGTAGTGTAAAGCTTTAATATTCTCATAATAACAATAATAAAATGGCAGTTATGTGAGGTGAAGGAATTTTTAGCTAACCTTATTGTGGTAAACATTTCACAATATATATGTGTATTAAATCATCAGATTATACTCCTTAAACTTACACAATGTTATATGTCAAAAAAAAATCTAGTTCCAAATGAGGTAACATTCTGAACTACTGGGGGTTAGAATTTCAACATATCATTTTTTTTGGGGGGACACAATTCAACCCATAATATGTACATTAGTTTTATTGAAATTATATGTGGCAATATAATGATAACAAAGGTAGTAAATCTAAGTCTATGGATTTGCAATAAAAAATTAAATACAAATGAATATATTTATAATTCATAATTTTCCATAAGGAACTTACTTTTCCATTCCATAAGCTGGAACTTTGGATGCAATTTTTATTAGAATTGTGTTATCTTGTGGAATTAATTTGAAAAAAAATGATCTTTATGATATTAAATATCCCATCCAAAAATACAGTATCATTTTACATATATTAAAATTATCTTTCATAATGGTCTTGATCATTCCTTGTTTGATTCATTTCTAGAAAATCTGTATTTCTATTGCTATAATTGGCAATAAGGCCTATACATTTACATAACACATGCCCATAAACATCTTTCTCTCCCTCAACCCCCTTTCTCTCTCTCTTCATACATGTTCACACACACACACACACACACGCACACACATATCTACATATTTTGAAAACATTACGGAAGATATTATGATGAGGGTTGGAACTGGAGTAAGGTTGGGTATTAAGGAACAAATAATAAAACAAGAAAACAAATTTGTATGGCCTTTGATGTTGGTTTACCAGTAAGTGAAGAGTGTGATTAACTGAACCTTGTGTACTAAAAGGCAAATAATTAAATTGCTAAATTAATTGTCTTATGATTTTGACAATTTTTAGATACTAAGAAAAAACATTATATTCAATGTGGTAATAAAGTAAGGTGAAAAAATGTTTCCTCTGAATAATTAGAGCCATTGAGACAGTACTTTAAGATATCACCAATGACTAAATATCAGCTTTACAACTGACAAGAGGTATTCCTAGTGAAAGAGCAGGAGAAGAATGAACAAAATATTTTCCTACTTTGACTCTGCAGTGCTCATTAGGGGGACTTCTTAGTTTCGACTCACATTCACACCCATCTCTGCAGTCACACTGAGAGCATTCTAGTCGGAAGAGTTTAGGTCAGGAACCACACCCTCCCCAGAGGTGCCTCAGCCATTTCCTTTCCACACAGCAGTCTTCTTCCCAGCAGTCTCTGCAGTAGTGTATCCAAAAGCTGTTTCTTCTTGTCCTCAGGTGGAAAGGAATGTGATTCACATGAGGTAGACATGGGAGTTGCTCTGGCTTAAAAGCCTCAGAAGTCAATACATCTTATAATATCCCCAGTGGCATAGCTTCCAGATTGTCCAAAAATGATGTGCTCAGTTTCAGAAATCATTGTAATTGGAGCAATGTCAAATGACATAGTCTCTTAACATATTACCGAGAAAACAAAAATAGAAAAATCTCCTTTTTCTCTTCCTTCTCTTCCCCTCCCCCTCCTCCATCTTCTTCCTCCTCTTCCTCCCCCCCCCCCCACCCTTTTCCTCCTTATTGAGCCCTCACCTTTCATTCTTAGGCTATATTTACCCAAATCAGATCAAGATGATCATGGTTGCTTCACCCAGTTCGGCAGCAATCAGGTTAATGATAACTATGAGAACTAATACAATTGAGTCTCACTACATAGCAATCTAATGATTAACTGAAGACATAAGAGGAAACTACCACTGCATATTTATTTGAATAACTCTTTGTTTTGTAAAAGAAATATCAAGCAGTTTAGCTCAGCACTGTTTTGTTCTTCCTTGAATTGGAGCATTGCTCTTTCGATAGGTTCATGTTCCCCTAAAACCAACTTTCTCCTCAATTTACACTTCATTGTCATCCACCCCTTCTGTCTAAGTACCCTAGATCTGGCATTTTTCTTGGTTTCTTTCTTCCCTAGACTCTCTGTTTTTAATCAATCATCAATTTTTGCCAATTCACATTTTCTTCTACAATCTTTTATTTATTTTCCATTCCCTCATTTCTCATTAGAAAAGACTAATATACGTATTATTTTTTAGTTCCAAAAAGCAATGTGACCTGAAGAATGGATTTTGGACAGTGGTATGGCAATTTTGAAAGGGGAAGGGAGGAATAACTCTAGTTGTATCGCGTGGAAAAACCAAACTGCCAAATGCTGACTCTTTTTGATGAGGTGCTGAAGTTTTAGTAGGTATGGTCACTCTTCTAAATGCTCCCTCTGTGCTGTCCCTCACCCTCAGGGTCAGCAAAACATGCACTCCAGGATGCTTTTTCATCAAAATGGTGATTTACAAGAAGTCATAGAAATTCTCTCTTCTGCCTTCATTGTGACCCCCTAAAGAATGTCATTGTAGCTTGAGGTTGTCTCATTGGTTGGGACACTAGCATTCAAACCCCTGACCACAGTGGTATCAATAAGGCCTTAAGAATAATACAGTCTTCACAGGTCAGGGAAGGTAATTAGCTAAAATTAGAGCAGTGTCTTCTGTTTTATGAGTCATATACATATCATATTTATTTTTATTTGGGGGCTTGGATTATTCAGTGAATAGTTATGTATAAATTTAAAGTTGAAAATAAGAAAAAGGAAGAAAAAAGCTCTCCCTGAATTTAACACTGAAAACCCAGCCCAAGTGCACATTAAGTCATGTGAACAGAATTTTTAAACTTCTGTACTGTAGGCCATAAAATATTTTTAATACACTTATTCTCAAAAGAAAAGTAAAATAAGATGGTAGAAATGAAGTAACTGAGTTTTTCTATTAAAAGAGTAAAGTTTACCCCCAGAAATTATGTGCTTATGTCTAACTCTAGTGAACTCTTCAGGTTATATTTATTGATTGATTGATTTTTTTTT